>CAJUYH010001926.1:6651-44192 GCA_910591685.1 Galerucella tenella
AATTTTTAGCAAGTTTGACTTTGTTAACAAACCTCTTAACAGTTGACATTTGTGGTATCGATATGTGATTATCGATTCAAAATATCGATTGTTACTACAAAAATACAACTACAGCAACATGAACACGTCCACCAAGGCTCATGTTTGCTTCAGCGGACTGTATAACAAATAGTATTTTTTTCTTTATGTACATTTTAACTTCTCTTAAAATGAATTTCTGTTATAAAAATTACCTCCAATTGATTCCGGACCTCAAATACATAATTTGTCTTAAAATCACGCGTTCGACAAAATCCAAAATAAACACCTGTTCTTTCAATTGTTATGTAGGACACAATTTTAAATAAACTACATTTTATAGGCACTGTCGATTGCTTTATTCATACAAACTTATTTTCATTTACCTACGTGGGTAGGCGTCTTGAATTTTTAAGTGTGAAAGAATCTTCCGATTATTATTACAAGTCTCAATTAATTTAACAAAACAAAAAAATTTCCCTATAAATTTGTATACGCGCTAACAACTGGTTGCATAGGTTCGGGTCAGTGGCGACTCGTCGTCAATAATATATTGTAAACATAATTGCATAGAGAGAGGGTGAGTACAGACTGGAGGGAGAAAGAGAAAGAGTGAGAGACAAGAGAAAAAGTGAGGAGATGTAGGAGTGATGAGAAACTGGTGAGAAAATGAGAAGAGATAGGATAATGGGAGTTAGGAGAGAGAGCAGAAAAAAAATGAGGAATGATATCCGAGATAGTGATTAGAGACAGGGAAACGGAAGAAATGGTGGGGAGCCATGAGAAAACAAGAAAGAGGATAGGTATTAGAGACAGAGAGTGACAGGGACGAGAGAGGAAACAGAGGGTGAGGAGATAAATGGGACAGAGAGAGTAAAGAAATACAGGAGATGGAGAGTGAAGGAAAACAGTGAGGTAATACAGAAGATGGAGAGTAAGGTGTGACAGAAGAAGGAGAGGGCCAGTTGTCGTCATTAGATAAATGCAGAGAAAGTTGGAGAGGGCGAGGATAGACAGTGAAAGAGAGGAGAGACAAGGGATACAGTGAGGGAAGACTGGAAAGAGAGGAGAGACAAGGGATACAGTGAGGGAAGACTGGAGGATGACGAGTGAATCCAGAAGATAGAGTGACGAAAAACAGAATAGAGAGTGGGAAGAGACGAGATAAAATTGAGGAGATAGGAGGGCAGAAGGTAGGGAGACAAGTCAGAGTGAGTAAACAAAAATAGTAGAGAGAAAAAGAGTGAAGAAACACAGGAGAGATAGTGAGGAGAGACAGGAGAGGGTGTGTATGTATTATGGCACATTCACGGAGACCTAAGAGATCTATTATGCTCCCTTCTTCAATTCAGTTTTCAAGGACACTCTCACAGAGTAGTAAGTTAAAAAAGAGAGTGGGGAACAATAAGAGGAGAACAGAAAAAAATGGAGTATGCAAAATTAGAAAAGGCAGTGCAAATTTTTAAAAAAAGAAACAGAGCTGAAGACATTTATGTTTGGCGAATGCATTCAATATACCTATGCGAGTCACTGATGATTGTAAAATAAAAAATTATTGTGGTCAAATTAAATTAAAGGACGATACTTGTAAAAGGTCTTTTCGAAGCGGAGGGCGTATCCAAGTATTCTAATAGAGCCGTATAAATTCGGTTGATTTATCGGAGCCACCCACGATACTGATTAACTGTACAACGAGAATATCAATTGAATTATAATTAATTGTTTAAAGTTTTGCTGTCCCGCTTAGTGATACGATATACCCATTCTTGAAGATAAAATTTATATGGGATATTTGTAAAGTGAATGAAACGGTTGAAAGAAATACGTTGACCGATTTTTTAGTATTACATAAATATATACATGGATGTCTGTTAAATAATTTACATTCTCTTTTATTTTGTTGACATTTTTAATTCTAAATATTTTTTATTAAATTTGACTGTTTTTTATTTTTATTGAGAATATAAAAAAGGGTGGAGAAAGGACGTTGTAGCATCTTTGGAATTTTAAGAAGGAAACGATGCAAAACTGCAAAAAATAATAAAGTAAGTTTGACATTGGAAAAGAGTTATTTATTTGGGATACACAAATGCCGAGGAGTATTTAGGTGGAAACTAAGATTAATACCCTAATAGAAGAAGATTCAGATGATAATCAATGGGACGGTCCAAACTTGAGAGGATTTCGGAAAATCAGTCAGTTTTGGAAAAAATATAAATAGATGTTTCAAAGAAATAACTGGAGTAACAATTTTATTGATCTTGAAGGTTAAATATCAAAAAAGTTTATGAAAAGGAAATAGTGAATGAAAGCTTGCGTACAATCGGTATAATAACACAGAAACGCATACTCCCCAAAAACTCAACAAACTTAGTTAACACACTAGTGCAAAAATGTGAAACTTTACACACTTCGAGCGTGCGTGGAGTACGTACTTTACGCACAGTAGTAGAATATAGTATATAACGTAACGTGTATGGTAAGAAGTATTTTACGCACGATGCCGCGTAGCGGCGAGTGTGTAATATTTATAATCTTATTATTAATAATACTTGAACAACATCAAAAAAAGATATTTTTAATAATTTTATTATATAACATTTAATTCCGTAATATTAGTTATTATAATAATTGTTTATGGTAACAGTACAGTTATTAAACACAAATCATAAATCGCTTCCTTTTTCTGTTGAAGCATAAGAAACAACAGTTACATTATTAGGTGCTTGGTAAACTTTCATCTTCAACTCTATTACTTTATTACCAATGAAAGAAGCACATTAAAGAAGTAACGTTTAATCATTATCAATATATTATTAATAAACAAAAGTCCATTTTTCAATGATAATCAATACATATACTTAGCTCTTTGGGCTTTTCATAGTTAAACGTGGCAATATCGAATGTTTTCAAATAGTAAATTTTGAATAAAATGGCGATGTCTATTGACAGTTTCTAAGATGTTGATAGGGAAGCCGTGCGTTTTTTTACCGTACGTAATAGACATTATTACATTGATGTTGACTGTGTGTTATTGACTGATTACAGGGGGGGTCGTGGGTAGAAGATATAATTCAGCAAAAAATTAACTTGAATTAGTCATTTATGTATTAAGAGTTACGAATTATTGTTCGATAGCCTTGCTTTTTAACAATAATTTCACTTTTAGCTCGCAATACATATAGCATTTTTTCTACAATCACTTGAATATATATTATGAATAATTATTGATAAATGTATACCTCTTATTTCAAGTACCTGTCAAATACTTTAAACTTACTGGTTGCCCCATGATCCTCACTGTCACTGTCAATACAATTGTGTTGTCCTACAACTACTATGCAAAACACGCTTTTCTACACAAATTTCTATACGCATAGCAGGCCTTTTCTTAATTCTTTTGATAACCGTTGGAAAAGTTATGCGAAAAGTACACGCTATGGCAATTTTTCGCACCGAGATGTTGAACTTATTATTTCTTATTGGACTACAATTTTTAAATTTAAACCAAAAGTAATTAAACTATTTATTTCATTATTTATTTAAATTTATTAATTATAAAAACATTAACCTATTTAGCATTATTTCAGGAATTATGAACCAAGATCAAAATCATTTATCTTTTGAGTTGTCCAATTCGGATATTGAAAATACTTCTCCAGATATTATCGAGAATGCTCGAACTGCAACCGAAACTTGAGGTTTCAATACAAAATTTACAAATTTTACAATTTATTATAGTATACTATATACTATATGAATTACTGTTTTTCTTTCATTAATAAATGTGGTTGTAGAAAAAATATTGTGTACAACTTGTACGCAAATCACATTTCCCACTCGCCATACAAACTACTATTGTAGTATCGATTGTTACAAGCAACGAGCTTTTTGCAATGAACTTGTTAAATGTATATAGGAGGGGTCCTTGACGCTAAACTTATTTGAGACAATTATTTAAACAATCAACAAGGAATTACAAGAATGCTTTTTCAATCAACAATTGCCCCACTTATTGAAAAATCAACTCCAAGATGTTTTTCCATAATTTCCTAAAATTTTGAAATTGGGAATGAATACCTTAAAAAATTATTTAATGTGACTTGTTAACACCCGCATAACCAAAATGACTAACGGAGACCTATTTTTGGCGTTAAATTGATATTATAAATATTAGGGATGGAGTTCCACTGATCGGAACTTCTTCAATTAAAATTTCCTCCTCTTTGTGGATCTTTTTTCAAATTCCTGGAATATTTATAGTTCTTGAGTTATTAACGGAAAACTAAATGCTATATTTTTTTAATCTTAACCTTAATGTGCCATCGCTTATATTTTTAGGAGCTTTATCAAAAATTAACACGTTTTTGAACTTGTTGATTGAACTTGATTTCTTGAACGTTGATATAATATTGTTTTGTTTTTTCCTAAAGTGGATGAAGTGTTTGAAGACGGCTTATTTTGCCAATGTTGTTTTCGCAGCGTTCTTCGACAGCGCTGAAGGATATCCCAACTAGCAAAATGGAATTCTAAGAGGACTGAATTGTTGTGTAATAGTCGAATAGCGTTGTTTTAAGGGCTTTTTTATTTTTATTGAGCCTTTTGTTGCGATAATTTTGTTTTTTAAAGAAAATTGTTGTATTAAATGATTCTATAGTGACTTTTACAATATATGTTATAACGATAATTTCTTTTAAAATGATATAATACCTTATAAGCCAGTTTATACATATCATTTTATAATACTTTTATACCTATTATAAGAATTCTATAATATACTATATAACTAACAGCTACAACATTATAAAATAGTTACTTAAGCTTGTCTTATCGAAGCTGTATAATGTTGTATAATAAATATTGTAAAGCATTCAATTGCGTTGCATTATAAAACACTTTTTAGTTGTATAGTGCCTAAATATTCTTCGTTATAAAACAGTTATCGTATACCGTTCCATTTGACAATAAAATATATATAAAAATAAATTGTTGCTTTATGAATCGCCATGTTTAAATAAGCAAGTCTTGTACCGCTTTCGCCGCCATTATGAGCAATTGAGTTGGAAACATGAAACTATATTGAAAAATGTGACTATCATTATTTAGAGAATTATAGTGTGAAAGAATATACATATGAAGTGATAAACTATTGAAGTCATAAAAAAAAGTATTGTAGGATATTCTATTTTATTATTTTTTTTAAGTATCTACTTGAAACTTAACCAGAATTGAAGCGCTTCATTTTCTTGCCAAATATATACCTACAATCTATCAGTAAAATTTGCGGCGCATCAAAATTTGTGCTATTAAATCATCCAAATGGAATTATAATTTTTACTATCGATGTCCGCCCAAGCGGCCCAAGTCGTTTTGATAAATCTCCGTTTCTTCAAATGAAATGTACGATGCACGTTCAAGTTGAAATATAATTTGGTTCTGATATTCTTCACTAAAAAATGAAATGCTCTTATGAACTGCTAGATGACAAAATGTTTCCATTGTGCTCGAAATAACAGCATTATAAAAAAATATATTGCATTATACAACCATTTTGTGAGACCTTCATAGTGCCGCTTCAATCCCATGTTATAGATGTAACTACATGACACACTATTAAATCATTTTATAGTAGCTGTATAAATGATTATAAAACAGTCGTATAAGAGTTGTATAAAATTTTAATAGAAATGTTATACAACCAAACAGTTGTATAAAAATGGGCCCTTTTCAATTGTATAAGGATCATATAATTGTTTCGTAGACCGTTATAAGAATTTAAGTATCCTATAAGACATGTAGCTGTTTATACAAACCTTATAGAATTTAAATTGCTACTTGGGATGTTTCAAGAAAAAGAAATTTGTAGTATACAGTGCCGGGAAAGTTATAGCGGAGAGCAAGAGTTGAATATTAAAAAATTTAATATATTGTTTTGATTGATTGTTGGGGGCCTCAGTTGCAATTGCAAGTTAAATTGCAATAATATTGATTCATTTTTTATCCTCTTTTGGGACTTTTCATCTTATTTATTGTTTGAGATTCAAATTCTATAAAGCAAACTCAATTACCAAATTTATCACTTCTGATAAGTCATCAGCAGTTGATATTCAAAGTACTCACCTTCTATTTTTCAAACGAATGATATACGTGACGAGAATTTGGTTCCTGCTTGCTTTTTTTGGCTGTTATTTATATAGTGCGTTCATGAAGTAACGTTAATATTAATTATTAGAGAAATGAACAGTATATTGAAGAAATTCCAAAACACGTCGATTTCTGATTTCAATAAACTACTTTTTTGAAGAAAAATCTATCATACATGGTGAATGATAATATAAATAATAACAGTTGCTTAGTTGATTCCAAAAATGATCGATTGAAGAAGAAACAATAACTAATGAAATTCTTGAGAATGCAAAAGAAAACAAATTCTATCTATTATGAAGTCAGTAAATCAACGGGGTATCCATTAATTACGTTACCCTTCCTCCCCCCTTGTTGTGATAACGTAAGATTTTCCTCTTTCTCCCTCACTCCTCTCCTAATCTCACGCGAGATTCTTCAAAACTTCTATTTGGACTGTAAACGTGTTGGATTATTGAGAAAAAAACTTGTTTCATCACTTTCATTGAATACTAGCTAAGACTAGTTTTTGCGAATATTAACGTAATTTAAAACACAAAAAATTGAATAATAAATATCGAAAAAAAATTAAGAAAATATTTATTTTAATTCGGTCCATGGAGACTCGTGCACGGCCTCAAGAGTGACTTCTGGAACCAACATATAAATCCAATTGTTTTTTAATAAAATCATCTGCTCCTTCAACTTCGCTCTGAACTAGCCACTCTAAGCCGTTGTCGCTCTCGCACAGAAGTACTATTTTCTCAGCCATAATTTCTCATGCAATTTAACACCGTTTTCTGCGAGAAAAATAATTACGCGATATTTACCAAGTGAGATTTGGAAATATGTAACGTGGAAAAGTTTATCATTTGAGGTTAACCCTGTAATGCCCCCGACCGTCTCTAGGCAGGGTATACCTTATTCACTAAAAACAATCTACGTAAATCTTTTATCGCATAAACGCTCACGCCTGCCTCTAGGAGAAATGTTACTAAATGGATTGGTGTAATGTGTGTTGCAGCAATGTGGCTCGCTTCACAGTTATATCAGTTGAAGCTAGAAATTGGCCAAAGAAAGACGTAATAAACTGTGTCTTATGAACGACTATTTTCAATAAATCATAAAAAATAGTAATTGCGATCAATTTGAACTAAAAAAATTACTGGTGAGTAGGAAAAAGTGTTTTTGATCGAATAGCGTTGTAAATTTACTTGCTTGAGTAAATTTATTGTGAGAATTTCACAAGTTTTGGAAGGCCGCCTGTAGGCGGACCTGAGCAGTTCGGAGGTTTTATTATTTTATTTTTATGTGTAATTTTTTTCAGTTATCGTTTTACTATCAATCATGTCACGACAACAGACCGTTTATAAAGTATCTCAGATGTCGGATGAGGAAATTGCTGCGATGTTAGACTCGGTTCTTACCGATGATGATACTGGAAGTGAAAAGGATTTTGATAGCGATGACGACATTGCCGATCCAGATTACCTTTTTCAGGAAAATAATGAGTATTTGAATTCAAGTGTGACCATTACTGACATACTCAATGCAAATGATGTCGAAGTTCAGCCTGCGTCGTCTGAATCTTCTGTCGAAGTTCAGCCCCGACTCGTCAATATATGCCGAAGAAACCACACAAATGGGGAACCAAACTATTTGCACTTTGTGATGATACTGGATTTTCGTATGCATTTGAAATTTATTCCGGCGCTGGTGATAATGTAATTCTTGAAAATACACCAGATCTTGGAGCTTCTTCCAATGTCGTTGTACGTTTATCTAAAAAAATTCCTGACAACGTCAATCATATTGTATATTTTGACAATTTTTATACCTCGTTGGGTTTATTGACGTACCTAAGAAGCCGTGGAATTTATAGTGTGGGCACAGTACGTGAAAACCGAGTACCAAATATCAAACTGTCGACCGATGTAATGCTGACACAACAGAAAGTTGAGCGTGGTTATTCCGAGGAATATGTTGGAACGGTCAGTGGGTCGACCATCGTCTCTACCATCACCTATACAATACCAAAACCTAAGAAAGCTTACATTCCAACAAATGACATACGGTACAGTAATGTAGGCCATTGGTGCGCGTTTCATGATCGATCCGGCAAAAAAACGTGCAAATTTCCAGGATGCAAGTCGGAAACTCAAGCATATTGTACTAAATGTAATCTGAACCTCTGCAATTCTCCTTCAAAGATGTGCTTTTTGATGTTCCATCAAAGCAAATAACTACATACATTTTATAATTTTATTCCAGTATTTTTTTATATACAGCAAAATTTCTGACGTAACTGCTCAAGTCCGCCTTTAGGCGGTTTACCTTTTTTTTACCTGCACAAGCTGTAAATTGAAAATAATTAAAAATTTTTATGTTCATTCGTGTTTCTTGTATTTTATTTAACCTAAACTAAAATTACCAGCTTAAACAAAAATTGGGGCATTACAGGGTTAATCAACTTTATATCAACTAGAAATTTCCAAATTTATATTGTAAAAAATTCACTCTAAGCAAATTCGCCTTCATTGAACTTTCTCTCTATATATCGGTATTTTATTACCACAGGTAATAATGCCATAACAAATACAGTAGGTGCATTTTTAACAGCATTTTTTTAATGTTATTTCAAAATAACGATACCTACTACTCGTTATTAAGTCACTGGAAATATGCAGGAGATAAATATCAGACCAGTAACAGTTTTATTTTCAATTTATACGAATGATAAAAAAAAATGATTCTTTTGATTGATATGAATTGTAAATTATACATAAATTCGATTAAGAGTGATTTCTTGTCGCTAATAAAAGTTAAACATGTGCTATAATGGATTATCCGAGGCAATTGCTCAATAAT
Organism: Galerucella tenella; assembly: GCA_910591685.1. Lineage (NCBI taxonomy): Eukaryota > Metazoa > Arthropoda > Insecta > Coleoptera > Chrysomelidae > Galerucella > Galerucella tenella. The sequence goes on from CAJUYH010001926.1 coordinate 15,661, forward strand.
TACTTCCATAATTTTTATTAGACCCGCCCATGTTTCTTAACATCATCAGAAGGAACACACAAGTGAATAAAATTGATTTATATGGCGTGTTACGGAAACTTCTTGAAAATATAGAGTCACAATCAAATTAGTAGAATTTTCCATTATCTGTCGTTATTTTGGACGACACTGGTAGCCGGAAACCAAAGCTCCAGATGTATTCAAAAGTACCTGTTATATAATAACAAATAGGTACTCAGAGGACATACACAAGGGCTGTTAGACCAATGATAGCCTATGGATCAGTAGTGTGGTGGTCGACAGAGTCGACAGTAAATATGGCCACTAGGAAATGGGTGGCATAAAAATCTCTAGAATGCTGGGTAATCAAACTGGGACAGAGACAGGTGAAACAGTTGATCGGAGGAAATTCGCCAACCTTTATTACAGGCCTAATAAGAAAAGATAGGATAACTGTCGTCCAAGCCGTAGTGTTGAAAACTCGTTTAACAATTGGTGTTCCCCCGGTATACTTTATTTTGAAAATTAGTTCGGCCAGTTCGACTGCACGATTACTTAACTGCAACTTACTATGGATTCCAGGACACACTGGAATAGAAGGAAATGAAATAGCAGATGAACTAGCAAAGAGGGGGACTGTAATACCTTTCTGGGGGCCCGAACCCTTTTGCGGAATCAGCCCCAATGTAATATTGGAAGAAATAAGTAAAGCCGTGAAAAAGAGAAGATCTGACCATCGGAAAGATCTAGTAGGGCTTATACAATCAAAGACTCTTCTGGGTGACTACAACCTGTTGAGATCAAAAGAATGCATAAGTCAAAGTAAAACTGCGCTAAGAGTTTTGACAGGGATCCTAACGGGACATTGTCGCCTGAATGGGCACCTGAAAAAGCTCAAAATAGTGGAGGAAGAAGAATGCAGATTTTGTGGAATGGAAGAAGAAACCTCCATCCACATACTTTCCAACTGCACAGCACTCCAGAATCCTAGAGCACAGCACCTGGGAGATTACTAGATAGAAGAGGAACATTTGCCTAAGTTGAAGCCTGCAGACATCCTAGTTTCTGAGACTCTCCTTAGAACCTGAGTAGAAGTAAGGAGGCACAATAGATCTTTTAGGTCTCAGTAAATGTCACCCCAAAAATCACTCACACATACATACATACATACAACTGCAACTGGGTTTTTGGCGGCCTATGTGCCGACTCTCTCTCTCTCTCTCTCTCTCTCTCTCTCTCTCTCTCTCTCTCTCAGGTCATAGGTAGCTTTGCTATCAAAAAAATTATGAAAAGGCCTGCTTTGCGTATAAAAATTTGTGGTATAAAAATTTGTGTAGAAAAGCGTGAGACGTTGGATCATAGGAGGCAGAAACTGTATGGTAGACCCCAAATGACTCTAGAAGACTTCTACAACCAACCAGCAAAGAACCTGTATGATACAGGGAACGGATTTGCTGAAGAGGCTGTAGTTAGAACACTAGGAGTATCCACAATAAGCCCAGGAGGCTGAGGTGGTGCCGGCGAAGAGACAGCTTCAAAAAAAAAAGAAAAAAAAACGTTCAATATATTACAGAAAAAGCCTGCGTGAATGAGACAGTTTATAATTTTCAACATAAATCCTGATCTTTGTGGAGCAATATTAAAAAATAAATGTGTAAACGGATAAATGGATGAGCAAGATCTGGATGGTCCCTGGAAAATACCCTATAACAAAAATAACTAAACAATTTTATGCGATCCACTCATCTCATTTGTGACGTTGTTACATTTAATTGAAATGGATAATTTGCTAGATCAAATCGTTTTATCTAGTTTAATTTGTAATGGGTCAGTTATTTGGCTGAAGGTTGAGGCCTTGATATTTAAAATGTGTTAATTAATTCTTGGAAATTCGTCTAGTTATTTAAGAGGGTAAAGGCCCGGTCAATTTTTTCTTAATTAATTTTAATTAAATGAAATCACTGCTGGTCTATTATCTTATAGCAGACAATCAATTTTTTTCAATTATAATAATTCCGATAAGATTAAAAACATTTGAAAACAATCCCTACTAGTCGAAGTATATAGAAAAAAAGTATATAATTATATTAGAATAAGTCTGAAGTGGTACTATAATTAAGTCACTATAAACCAGAAGATAGAATTTTTGAGCTTAACCATCCAGATTGCTGAACAAAGTGCTATGGAAAGCTCTCTTGGTATACTTGAACCTTTTTTAGTCAGACAGTCATGACCAGGAACACAAGATGGTGATTTTATCCAGCAACCAGTGGAGAAGAAGTATTTTATCTGATGGCATGTCATAATGACTCCGTTATGTTACTCAATTTAGTACCATAATAGACCAAGCGGCGATCGACCGACCTAACGCGGTACAAAGTATATGGAAAGATTGATTATTTTTTATTCCTCTTTCGAAAAGAATTGGTCTGGCACGTTCATACTTGACCAAAATTCTGCCAGACCAAGATTAAGTTAGACCTTCTTTGATTCTTGATAAGCGCTAGGTTTTTATGTTTTATTCACAATTTTTGAAGTCTACTTGACAATGGAATTGTACAAATATTATATTAAACACGAAAAATGAGTGTATAATATTTTTTGTGAAAAGATAGTAAAAAGAACAAAATTTATGGTCTTAAAAATGTTGAAAACAAAAAAATCTCGCGCTTAACAAGTATCTGGTACTTAATTTCCATCAAGTATTAACGTGCAAGATCAATTTTATTCGAAAAAGAAATGAAAAATAAAAATTTTGAAGTTTTTCTCATATCTTTTACCGCCCTTTCACTGCAGTCGCCGCTTGGTTAATGAAATTTTGAATGAAGAACATGTGATTGTGAGATCAAAAAAGTTAATTCAAAGTGCATAACTATACAGAAAACTATTTATTATAAATGGTAAAAGAGCAATTACTATAATTTGCAATATGCATTCCAGATTTTTCACATCAGCAGTTGATGCTTTTTGGTTAAATTGTAATACTGTTGGGTTTTTGGCAGCATAAATTGCTCTCGATATTTTTCCTTTTGCTGTTTCGAATTTTCGATGTAACCTTCAGCAACAGTATTTCTTTTCCATCCGCCATAGCGGTACATTCTTCAGGTTGCGGTAAATTGAAAAAAGTGACAATAACTTTTTGCTTTTTACCAAAGTGTGTGAATTCCAGCGGGTTGTTTCGTGCATTTTATATTTTCAAAAGTGGCCAAAAAATGTCAACGGTTTGTATTGCAAGGTCGTATTTTCACTTATTATCCGACAAGCTCTACCTTATTCAAATCGGAAGGTAAAATACCAGTTTAAGAATCACTCATTATTATTTAAATCATATTCAATTCTCCGACGTGACAATTGTTTTCGAGAACAGATGAATAAATATTGCCGTTACAACCTGACGTTATCAAGGAAATGGCAAAGCACAAGCTCACTAACCTACTAAACGAGGAATTATAAAGTTAATGTTCGCGTTCAGAAACGCTATTCTTGACATCCTTCGCAATTGTACGAATACGCATGGCTACGATTGGTGAATTTGCGAACACTTTCTGAAAATGGTATTTTTGACCACTTTTCGTAGAGATTTTCATTCGCGTGGGGAAATGAATTTGACAACATCGCAATTTCTAGATTATTTAGTAGTTATGTGTCATAGGATTATGGTTAGATTGTAACTTAGGTTAGGTTTTCATTATTTGATATCTCCATCTCGGATGAATCACCTCATTAAAAACGGAAGATCTACTCTACAGAAAATCTCTAAAATTTTGCAAAATGTATATTTACTGAAAATATTACAAGGACCAATAGGATTGAAATGATTATATTGAATAATTGGTTCATCTCCAAGATTTTCTAAATAAGAAATTTATGGATAATCATCAATTTCGTAAAAAAAAATTGAAACAGTGATTTTGATACCTGAATATAACCTATAAATTCTGTAAAATGCATACGCATATCGTTTGCGATCAACAAACACCACTCTTTGTAAAATACGCATGATCTCTGGTCTTTTAAGTGGTCAAAAATAGCAAATGCAAATGACATTCGCAAAATTATGAGATGCGCACGACCTTGACAAGTACAAACAGTCAAGAATAGCGCCCCTGAACACAAACGTAAATTTTATAATTCCCACTTAATATTTCAAACTACACATATACAGTGTGTCCCAGGAGCTGGGAGGTGATAGAAAGACTAAAAATAATGATGGTATTTCATATAAAAATTTTTCTTGACGCCCTTCGTTAACGAACTATAGGGCTCTAAAGTTGGGAATGAAAAATGGTTTTTTATTTACAATTATCAAATGGCTGATTGGAAATTGGTAATATTTTAACTTTCAATAAAAACCATAATTGCACACTTTTTGGAGTTATATACAAGTCTACAACATACTTGTGAACTCAGGTACCGAATGAGTTAAATGGTGGATGCGCCATTTTTTTTGTAAGTAAAACTTTTTTCAGTTATAAATGCAATAATTGGTTTTTGTGAACATTTTTAGAGATATCAAGTCCTTTTGTGACATCTCGATAACATTAACGGTTTAAGAGATACGGACAATTTTATGTCGCACTGCACACCTATTGGCGCACTCACATTTGTTTTGAATGTACCATTACAGGAAGCATCCTGTATTATTAGCAAATTATCAAGAAATTGGTGTAATTTTTTTAAACCGTTTTGACTTTTTTGATGTCGTTAATTACTTGGTTACTCGTTTTTTCTAATCTGCTAATGTAATGTAGTTATTCATTTTTCAGGATTTGTTGATATTTTCACTTTCATTAAAGTAATGTTTGTTTTCAATAAAGTTTTTTAAAGTTGAACAAAGTTGAAGTTTATAATTTATAAATGTAGACTGCACCAATTTATTAATAATTTGCTAATACAGGCTTCCTGTAATCGTACATTCAAAATAAATGTGAATGCGCCAATAGGTGTGCAGCGCGACATAAAATTGCCCGTATCTCCTTAACCGTTAATGTTACTGAGATGTCACAGGAGGACTTGATATCTCTAAAAATGTTGACAAAAACCAATTATTGCATTTATAACTGAAAAAAGTTTTACTTACAAAAAAAATTTCGCATCCACCATTTAACTTATTCGGTACCTGAGTTCACAAGTATGTTGTAGACTTGTATATCGCGCCAAAAAGTGTGCAATTATGGTGTTTATTAACGGTTAAAATATTACCAATATCCAATCAGACATTTGATAATTATTGTAAATAAAAAACCATTTTTCATTCCCAGCTTTAGAACCCTATAGTTCGTTAACGAAGGGCGTAAAGGAAAATTTTTTTATGAAATACCATCATTATTTTTAGCCATTCTGTCACCTCCCAAGTTTTTGGTACGAACTCCTGGGACACCCTGTATACTTAATGTTTCAAAAATAGTTGTCTTTGTGACATGTCAAATATGCAGTTTGTATCGAAAAATTAACCGCCCAAATGACCCGACATTTGGTTCTCAACCACAATTGCAATTTAGGTCCCAAAATATTTGCCTCCACTATTTGTTGTTATTATTTGACTGTATACTGGAATTAAAAAAAAAAGGTAGAACGTGTCGCGGGACACACGGTAGGAACTTTAGTTCCTTTTAAGCAAAAATTATGTAATACATCTGACGTTATAGATAAACGATTTGCATATTCTTTGGTGGTTGAGTAGTAAGCATACCAGACTCTCACGCAGTAGACCCGGGTTCGATTCCCCGTGAGGAAGTTTTTTTTATTGTTCATTTTATTTTTAAATAATTATTCTGTTTGTTATTAATAACGACAATAGGTAGACGTTTGAAATATTTAGCAGAATATTCATTATTATAGATAATGGTACGGTACCCTTCATGAGGGAGTCCGACTGGCAGCATCTACTTATAACAGCATCGTATATTTAAAAAATGAAACCGTAGCATTATACAAATTGGACATTCAAGAACTGTACGCTTACCACACAATTAGTGGAAACATAAAATTGAATTGTAAAATGTTTAATTTGAAGTTATATTACAATTTATAGAAATTTTTATTTTCTAGATTTTTTCTTAAGTGGGTCGTAGAAAAAATATGCTGCTCGACTCGTGTGGATTGTCCATATCGCACTTGAACGATTGAGCACTACGCCTACGGCGTCGTGCTCAAACTTCGTCCTCGTGCGATATGGCCATCATATACACACTAGTTGCACGAACTACAATTTCTTTCAAAATATGCCCTTTTACATTTAAAAACAAACCTGCCAAATGTCAAATCAATGTATCCATCCATTTTAAAGTTATCGAATTAAAACATTCAAGTTTTCAAAATTTCAACACCCTGTATTTCGAAAAGTAAATGTGCTAGACCCCTTAATCGAGCAAAAAAAATTATGGAAATAATAGTAAATATTTATCCGAACAAATTCAAGTAGATCACCAGCACTGCGAATACCAGCTTTGCATAGACTTTCAATATCGCATCGGTGGTTCAGTGGTTAGAATGCTCGCATTGCACGCGGGCGGCCCGGGTTCGAATCCGGGCAGGAGCATATTATCATGAATCGCTGCTTCGTAAACGAGAGAGAGACTAAGGAGGCACAAGCACGCAAGCAATACACATAACGAAGCAATGTAACATAACGTAGCGTAACGTAACGCGTAACGGTCAGATCTTTTGCGTCGCGACCCCCTGGTCGCTCAAACATAACCTGGCGTAAAGAGCCAAAGTTCCAAAAAGTTGGTCCCCCCGAGGTCAGCCAAAATTTTGTCATTAGGGGTTCATGTGTTAATAACACTACCATCAGATAAAATTTTGTATGTAATCCGCTACGCCTTGCCCGATAACATTCACGGCTTGTACCAAAATGATCGTCTTTTTAATCCTTATTACATAAATAACTATTATTTGGTAAAGTCTTTCACAAATAATAAACTCATACTTTCTACAAGCTCCATAGATATTAAGTTGTTTCTACAGCCACAGTAGCATTTTGTGCAGCGTTTCTTTTTACTGCTATAGCAGCGTTACGCATTAGAGATAACCTGAACTGCATCAGCATCACTAAATATGTTGCCATCGATGTTACAGCCTAAAATATTGACAAAAATAAAAATTAATTTCAAAAATTCCAATTATTCAATACCAACCGATGTAATCAATTTCCTATTGACGTTGGCGTAACCATTTAAATTCATAATTGGTGGATTTTTATCGATTGCAGTTAGAAACATGTTCACTTCTTGACGCGTCCTTTGGTCCACCGCACCTGCAGAAAAATAATACTTCTAGACAAGGAAACTGTACTTCTATTTGTTTGTCAAAAAAATCTGAAATATTGTTGTGTGCGGTTCGTCATTTAACTTTGAAACGAAAAATTCTTATAAACAATTTGTTGTTGATGCATTATAACATTCATACCTATAAACTAAGGGCGGGTTTATCAATGCTCGGTTAAATATTGTAGCCTTCGGCTAAATCTTAGCTTTTGGTCAAAGTGTTTATCAACTGCCAGTTTGCATTAGCTGGCAGTCAAACTTTCGGCTATCCTAGCTGCCACTATCAAGTTGATGTTAACCATAGAACATACAGTTAAATATGAGAAAGTGGTGTTCCGTTATTCTAACCATAGATTCTAACTGACAACTGTGTCATGATTTTTTCATGTTTGCTTATATTTTGCAACGAAGATTCTTTCAACTTTAAATTTGATTGTGTTATTATCGTTTAGGGTGAAATCGAGAAGCTTATTTGATTCTTTTATAGTAGTTTAGTAGCATCTAGGTTCTGTTTGTATTTTATTTCATTGTTATTGTCAATGTATCTTGAGGAACTTGACGACCTTTTCTATGAAGAGCTTGGAGATTGGCGAAATATTGGAATTTGTAGAGTACGAAAGACGACCATATACTGTTGAAGAACGGATAAATGCCTTTGAAGAGCTCGATGATGTCGAGTTTATTACTCGGTTTCGATTATCTAAACCCAGTATTCTCATGATACTCCAACAAATTCCAGCTATTCTCGCCAAGTCACAGCATCCGTCTTTTTGCATTCTATTATACTTTTATGGTGAACGGCTACTTTTATAAGTACCTAATTGTCGCTCTGACTCCGTGAAATTTGTTTTGTGGACATGCTCAAATGCGAACAACTCAACAAAGCACAACATGGACGAAATAGAAATAACAGTACCACAATTTTGACACTGACAAGTGAAATTTTCCACGATGTTGTCAGAGTAAGCTTACGGTAAAATAGAAAAATAATAACTTTCACCTCTATATTCCTGATTCACTCTGTTATATATGTTATATGCGAATAAAATTAATGATATGTATATTTCAAGTAACGGGTGATCCTCCTTACTCCAAATTAAAATGAGAAATTTACACTCTGACAACATTACACTCACGTTCATAACCCGAACAAGGTTGTTAAATGCTCAATTACACTTAGCCTCCAGTTAGCTAGCTGTCAGTTATGTAGTGCATTGATAAACGCTTTCAATTATAACCGAGACTTTGACTGGCGGCTAGAGATAGCTCAGGGCTACGTAGCTGACAGATTTAACCGAGCATTGATAAACCCGCCCTAAATCAATCTGTCTTTGTCTTGTCGCAAATCTTACAGGGCAACTTGTAAATTGAGAGGGGGACATTCATTCATACATTTGGGTTGGGCTCAACAGCCCAGGCACTTGAACTGAATATTTGTTCCATTATCCATGTTATCTACCTACTTCCATTTTCCATTCCAGAAGCTTCGTGTCTTCTATATAGGCCACCAGTTTTTCTGGAGGGATCTTCAGTAGTTGTGATGGTTGTATTATTTCCACTCCAAAGTGCTTTCGTGTGAGTCCTTGTAAGTTCTCACAGAAGCAGAGTATGTGAGTAGATGCTTCATCGTAGAGTTCACAATTCCTGCATATAGGTTCACCACCTTTGCAGCTGCTTCCTCGGGGTACAGTGTCCAGTCACCGGGTCGGTAACTGTCTTCAAATATCTCTCACCCATTTTCAACAGCCTGAACAAGAGTTCCTTGTCTGACTTATCCAGTAAACACTTAGTATGGAGGTATCCTTGTGTCAGTCTTCATTTGAGTTGGTGTTCCTTGACTAGCTAGTTCCCAACTTCCCCTCTTATGTAATCTTTTGTCAAGAGGGTGACATATTCAAAGGTCGTGGTGCCAGAATGGAAAGAAGTTTCATCGAACAATTTGAGACCCGCAAAGTTCAAAAAACTTTGTTATAAGTTAAACATCTTTTTTTTCGGAAGCTCCGATTTTGCATGATTTGAAAAGTGATTATTTTTTGCAAAATGTATAAAAAAGTGTTCTCGGTATCAATTTGTGAGCTTCCTGCTACTTTGTAATTTATTTGTTGACAACAAATTACTGACCACTCCTACGCAAAAAAGTCTTCGAGGTTGTTTTGTTTGAAATAACTCAATGCATCTACCGGAATAGGTGTCATCTTGGCACCTCTTCGGGGTGGGCTACCTCCATTTTCTTTGCATTATCAGGGTTGCACCGCTGACCTGTAACTGATTAGTTCAAGCTCGGAATGAATATGTATCAACAACTAACAGTACTATTATTGACGGCCAACTTTTTTAAATTTTGGAAACTAGTAGCGTCACTAAGGAAGCATTATGGTCGAAATGAATTTCACATACAGTCAGACTCATTTATTACACGAAAGTATCTCATTACTGACAAAACAAATCACAATTGTTTATAAAAACTTTCCGTTTTAGTTTAGCTGCAACACCTACCTATATTAACGTTCAGTAATCTTTCTTTGAATTCAGATCCCATTTTGTGCGTAAGTTGATGTGCTTCGTTGCAGATAACGTACAACAACGTCATACAATAAAAAGCTATTAAAAATAATCCAGCTTCCTTAAGGGATAGTCCGTGGTCTAGAATTTCCGTTAGACAACCATATGCGGCTACTACTGTAGTAAGAAGTATAAGAATGCAGTATAAGGCATACATTCCGCTATAAGCTTTACCTGTAATTTTAAAGATTATTTTTTTCAGTTGTCAAAATCTGACATTTTGGTGGTCTTAACCAATAGCAATACATTATTGTAGCCAATCATTCGGTATTATACTGATAATTCTGCTTCCTCATCGATAATACCTTGTTTACATTGAAACGTCAAAATTTTACTTTGAATTTGTCATTATTGACAACTAAAAGTGCTTCGAAGTTTATTGAAAAATGAATACAAACTGATTTAGTGCCATCACCCAATAAATATTGAACATTTAATACAAAATTCCACTCCACAATTAATGAAAAAAATAATCTTCCCAAATACAACTCGCTCTTCAAAATTTATCACATAATTTTTCATTTTCATCACTAAAACTTGTTTATTTGAGGCAAAAACATTCAAACAAACCGAATTTAGATAAAATCCCTCTTCCTAACAGACTCGTGATTTTATAAATCGGTTTGTTTCCATATGTTTGCCAAATAAACAAGTTTTCGTGGAAAATAAAAAAAATATCGATAAAATTTGAAGCACTCGTGGTATTACCTTTGTTAATTTTCTTTTTGACCTTTGAACCTATTGAAACTTTGTATTTTCAGTCACGTGCCCAAAAATAGCCAATTAGCAATCAATTACACTGATTATTTTTTTCACTTGTCAAAATCTGACATTTTGGTGGTTTTAACCAATAGTAATACATTATTCTAGCCAATCATTCGGTATTATACTGATAATTCTGCTTCCTCATCGATAAAACCTTGTTTACATCGAAACGTCAAAATTTTACTTTGCATTTGTCATTATTGACAACTAAAAGTGCTTCGAAGTTTATTGGAAAATGGACACAAACCGATTGAGTGCCATCACCCAAGAGAATATTAAACATTCAGGTAATACAAAATTTTGAATTTATGAGAAAAATAATCTTCCCAAATACAACTCGCTCTTCAAATTCTATCAGATAATTTTTTATTTTCATCACTCAAACTTATTAATTTGAGGCAAAAACATTCAAACAAACCGAATTTAGATAAAATCCCTCGTCCTAACGGACTCGTGATTTTATCAATCGGTTTGTTTTCATATTTTTGCCAAATGAACAAGTTTTTGTGAAAAAGAGAAAATTATCGATAAAATTTGAAGCACTCGTGGTATTACCTTTGATAAAAAGCCCCATGGGTGATTATCATTTATGTCTTGGCGTTTCCAAGGTAATTAACATTTTAATATTTTCTGTGAATAAGTAAACTTGTCAATTTGACAATTATAAGAAATGTCGTTTTCAAGATTTGGAAAAAAATTATCTCACCTAATATACCTCGAACATTGATAAATTTCAATAATTTTAACATAATTTTCCTCAAGCATGCTGTTTTGAGCAAACAACCCTTCGCCTTCGGCGTCGGGCTTTTACCAAGCAACCTGCTTTTGAAATTTATGACAAAATGATTGCAACTTATCAATGTTCTTGGTATGTTATAGCTAAAAGTAAGCAGAAGATGATAATTATGGATATGAACTTGACATGTTATTTGGATAGAAAAATTTAAAAATGGGAAAACAACAAGTATTGACAAAACTGTCAAAATAATGCTATTGGTGGCTAACAAGTTCACTTCTCTCTGAAAAATAAATGATGAACTCAAAACAAGGATCGAAATAGAAAATGGGAAAAAATTGATTATTATCAAAAATGTGTAATTGATATGAACCTAAAGAGAGTTTTGACACAAACTATTTTTAACCCTGCGTGACCTTGTTAATTAGACACTGCTAATTAATTATTTAGACACTGCTGGTGGCAAAAATTAGCATCTACCCTTGAATATTATATTAGTTACCATACGGAATATGGAGAAGTAATTAAATAAAAGGAAATGTCAAACATTACAATAATTATAAAATGATTCTAAAAAATTAATGTCTCGGTCATCTAGCAACAAATATGGGAATGTTTTTAAGAGTAGCAATGTGAAAAATGTTGAACAGTGGAAATCAGATAGTACAAGTGTGATATATTATAAGCTCGAGTAGAAATGAAATGTTTAAATAGTTGTCTTGAAAATGGTCCGCTTCCTTTATAGATACTTAACAAGATCACATCAAAAGTTTCATCACTTTGTTTATAATAATTTTTTCAAGTTAACAATAAATGACGGATTTGCCATTTTTGCTAACTTATATTACTTATGTTATGAATAAAGTATTGACGATATCTCAGCTCAAGAATCAGTCAGCAATAGTCATACCCCAAAATTGGAGCTGATACCACACCAAAACCACAAAGTAACTGTCAGGAGTCTTGTTGTGGATAAGTGGCAACACAAATGAAACCTTCAGATCCATAACAAAATGCATGAAGTAGTGACAAAAATGTGAGAGAAACCCCTTCTCTGCCGACTTCAAGAGCTGAACAAATTGGAGCTACCCAATTAAGAATTGGGCACACAGCCTCAACGCACAAATTCATATTAAGTGAAGAAGACCCACCTGAAAGTGCTCAATGTAATGAAAATATGTCTATCAAACATATTATTCTAGAATGTCCCCAGTTTGCAAACCAACAAAGACAGCATAGGATCCCCAACTCCTTACTGTTAGCTTTCTGAGACGATTCCTTTAATCTCCTCAAAGCCATCAATATGTACAATTTGTAATCTCAATGTAACATTTCTAAATACTGAACTGCCAATAACCCTTGTGGTTGACGCAGTATTTATTAAGTAAAAAAAAATTACTGAGTATTTCTTAAACTTCTATGGCGTGATCTTGTATGTATACGACGCGGAATATTTTAATAAAATTTTATTTTAGTTTACAACAAACAGTAACGTTCAAGAACAATTTGTTACTTTTACTCATAGAAATAAAAGGTTCCAGGAGTCAAAACTTTTTTATTGTAAATTTCCTCTTTTTGGACATTTCTCAAAATTCCAAATGTTAATTGTTTTTCAGTAAAACTAAATGCTCTTTACTCCAGATACATTATGGTAGATTTGAATGAGCTACCTATGGCTTATATTTTTAGGAGCTTTATCAAGAATTAACACGTTTTTGTTGATTAGACTATGCATTTATTATTAGCACATATAAACTAATTCGATGCTTGTAACAATTTCTGTTGACGTCACAATAATTGTAATTTTGATGGAAGAGAATGGAATTTTATATTTTTATCCGTTTTACTATTGTGACACAACAACAACGCAACAATATGTGTCTCCAGATCTTGACTTATTTTAAACATTATTCTTACTCATTATCAATCTATTTTGGTTATAATACTAATATTTCTTGTTTCAATTCAATTACATCAATATTTATAAATAAAATTTGCACAAATTAAAAGAAATAATAAGAAACTGAACACATGATTGTGAACAACGTACTAACGCGTATGAACTTACAAAATCACCAGAAGAGGCGCCACCCAGGTTCTCTATAGAGTCAAATGTCAGTGTATAACAAAATATTAGATGTGATAGTGGAAAATTAGTTAGTTTCTCTTGGAAATTTATGAAAATAGGATTATTAAAAATGAAAATGTTTAGCTTTGTCGTCAAAACTTGAATATCATTAGAAAGCAGAACTAAGGACCACCTTGTATATCCGTTCTTCACTTTGATTTGTAAGCCTACCCGGATATCATATACATTTAACCGGAAGATCGAAGAATTTATTACACTTATGTGAAGTTCATTAATATAGTTAATCAACTGATATTGTTCTTTAGTAGGTACCATCAATTTTTTTTTAAAGAGCATAGCCATGGATACAGGAAGAACAAAATCAGAAATAATAAAACCAAATACAAATAAAACAGGATACAGGATGGCACAAAAAAATGTAAAAAAAAATTATAACAAAAATCAATGATCTTAAGATCTGTTCTTTTGCGTTGTAAATTGAAGAAACTCTTACCTAATTGTTGCATCATATGTGATAAATCTACCCACAAATCTCTATATTCACCCAATCTACTAGCTGGATCTGAACTTTGTAGAGCGTTGTGTAAATTCTCAGACAGCCATCCAGCAGTTCTTCCTTTTGCAGTGCAATTGATGAACCACAAGGAACAAAGACCGTTTAACATCGCTAGAATGTGGTAATAAGCAAATGTATGCCAAAGCAGCATATCGGGCTGAAGGTAATATTGAGCCAACATTACTAAAATACCAACCACCCATGATATGACGCACAAACTATATGTGATGAGGGTGAGATTGTTGAATATGACAGGAGTGCCAGTAACTGTATAATATTTATACTGAAAAAAAAAGTTTTTTCAAAAATTTTCAAATTTCATCACCTACTACAGATGAATTACAGATGGAGAGATTGGAGGCAGACAGGGTGGAAGACAAAGAATGAAGGGAAAAAGAAAAAGTATTGAGGATATACAGTTAAGAGGAGATAAAAGAGAGACTGGAGGAAGAGATAGTAGAAAGATTGAAGAAATATAGAAGAGAGTAAGGACGAACAGAAGAAAGTGAAGAGAGTCACGATAGGGTGTGGGAAGAAACGGGAGAAAGAGAAAGTAGGAACAAAAGAGATAATGAGGACAGGCTGAAAGAGAGAGTGAGAAGAGACAGTGGGGATGTAGAGGATAGAGAGTGAGAAGAGGCTGTAGAGATGAGTAGAGGCAGGAGCTGAAGGGAGGGAACCGGAAGAAATAGTTATACAGACGAGAGAAAAAGTTGGGAAAGAAGGAGAGGGAGGAGAGAATGTGAGGAGAAGGTAAGGAGTAACAAAAAAAAATGTGATGAGACGAAGAAATAGAGTGAGGTGAGACAATAGGAAGCGTGATGAGGGAGATGAGGGAGAATGAGGAGAAGTAGGAGAGTGAGTTAGGAAGAGAGTGAAGAGAGAGTGAAGAGACACACGAGAAAGAGTGAGTGGAGAAGAAGGAAAAATGGAAGTTTCCAAAAAATTTCAAAATTGTATCATCAACTTACCTGGAATTTGGTCCACATGTTTTTAAATTTGGCTACTTCGTGCCCATTGGTCCAGGCTCCGATGGGTAGTAAAAAATGGGGTATTAAAATGCTCAAAAATATTATAGCATAAATATATTCATCGAATCTTTTTCCGGGTAGTAGAACTAGTTTGAGCCTTTCTTGAAAAACCACACTGACGAATATTGTTTCAACACCGAAAATAAAATACGCCCACATGTTTGTTGCTGAAGTCCATCTAGAATTGAATGATTGAGAAATTCTCACACAAAATAGTAGATGGACTCTGATACTTCTAGTTTTTTTTTACGCTACAACGAACCTCAAACATTTCAGATGATGCTATAAAGCTTTGAAATAATATGAGGAATTTTGTAGTGCGTAGGTATTTTGAACTCACCTATACGTAGTTTTACCCAACTCCCTTTCAATAGGCATAATTCCCATGATTTGAAAAAGTACCAACAAGCATTTAGTTGTATGGTAAAAATTATCGTTTTGATCCAACAGCTCCGGATCCGGTTGGTTATTATTATTATCATTTTCTGCCGGAGTTCCTACTACATTTATCGTTTCAGTAATCCTTTTATTGTAACCTAATTGAGACCTTTGGTGTGGATTTCGATGATAGATGTTTGGATAGTTTTTTCCAGAATTCATGATGTGTATCTTCTAGAAAATATTACCAACTAACTATAATTGAATAAAACATATTCTACAATTGAATAATTCTTAAATGCTCCCTAATGATGAGCAAAGCAAGAACCAAGACTGGTTCCTGCTTGTCCGCTCTTGGTTATGGTCTTGCTCAAATACTTGTAGTTTTGGTCTTGCATATTTAGTCTTGGTCCTGATAATTGTATTCTTGGCATTGCGTACTCATCCCTGGTCTTAATTTGGCTCAAATCGTTTGTTATTCAATACTCACGTCGTTTTGGAATATTTTCGAGTCTTTTGATAGGTAGTAATTATAAATCATCAACAACATATTATATTAAAGTGAATACGATTATTTTTATATATTCTATTTAAACTGAAAGTTGTGATTTTTATTTTAGTACTGCATTTTGGTCTTATTCTTGCATTCTCGGTCTTGGTTTTGGTCTTTTTCTTGTTTATTCAGTCTCAGTTTTGGCCTTGGTGCAGAATCGCAAGACCAAGACGGATTTCGCTCATTAATAATACTCTCCAAATTATGTTGCACAAGTTTTTGTTAATCTAATGTCCCTGGATTCTCAAAACATTTGAATTTGTCCGCTATTGACCTAGGTTACCAATATCAAAAAATATCATTCACTAATGGAGAAATTCAAGTTCTCGGTTGGCTAGGAGTCGCAAAAAATTGTCAAAAATCTTTTGCCACTCAAATCTCGCCAAGTTTATGAACTTGCATATCAGCGATTCATGGATTGGTGTAAAGAAAAAAATGTGCAAAACTTATGGTGCATTTCTC
This sequence comes from Galerucella tenella, assembly GCA_910591685.1. NCBI lineage: Eukaryota > Metazoa > Arthropoda > Insecta > Coleoptera > Chrysomelidae > Galerucella > Galerucella tenella. The sequence goes on from CAJUYH010001926.1 coordinate 32,061, forward strand.
AAATTTAACGAAGACTGTCAAGCCATCCACTCTTTGGTCACAGTATTCAATGTTGCGATCCACACTGGATGTCAAAAATGGTGTGGATATAAGTGATTATTCGAAATTACGAGCATTGTTAAAAAGGCAAAGTACCTAATGGATATATACCTAAACAGTCTAGGGTTTTTACAAAGGAGGAACTGGATCGGTTCCTGGATATGGCACCTGATAATGTATATTTGATGATAAAGGTTGTTCTAGTATTAGGAATTGGAGGTGCTATGCGTTGTGACGAACCAGTTCATTTGAAAATTGATGACATTGAAGATATGGACTCAGTCCTGGTCGTAAACATTTTGCAGACAAAAAAACAAGAAACCTTGTTTGTTCACCATTATAGGCGATAATTATCTGCGTTTATTTCGAAAATATGTTGCACTACGGCCATCAAATATACAGGAACGTCGTTTATTTTTGAAGTATGTCAATGGAAAGTGTTAAAGAATGATTGTAGGTATTCACAAAATTAGTGCCGTGCCGCAAGAAATTGCAAAATTTTTGAAGTTAGAAAATTGGAAGGAATATACTGGACATTCGCTAAGAAGAACATCTGCTTCACTTCTTATTGATGATGGCGGTGACCTCACTTGTCTTAAAACACATGGAGGTTGGAAATCGAGTACGGTAGCAGAAGGATATATTGAAGAATCACGTTTCATCAACAGTTACGGAGAATATTTTGAGTTATTCTAACATTAATGAAAATCTTTTGAATTGTTCGTAAATTGTTAGTGATAATTTCAGTGGTGCTTTGAATTTTGGCAATAATATTGTTCCAATTGTACATTCAATATCACTATAAATAACAAATAAATACCTATATATAGTTGCCCAATTAGTTTGTTTTACTAAGTTTGTAAGTGACAATGTTTTTTTCTTCAAATTTCAATTAAAGAGCTCAAATGCAATTACTTTTAGTCCTAGGATTTAAAGTAGCGTTTTTAATCCTAGGATTAAAATGCAACGAGCAAATTTTTGTACGGTAAGGGAATTGATGGCTTTTGCACCTGAAAATAGTACAAAAATGTCAACATTTTTTGATGGTTGGAGAAAAATATAATTATTCACTATAAGCTATGAGAATCAATGCTTTTCGTGACGAAATTCAATCATGATTTATCCTTGGGAGTCTGAAATATCTTGAACCATTGATAAACATTTTTATATGTTATGTATGTGCACTATTCCTTAGCAGCTCGGATACTATCACTGCTAGGCTCAAGATTTGGGAGCACAAATCTCGTTCAATTAGACCTGAACCTATTGAATAATTCTATATTATTAATATATTATTTCCATTGTACTGAAAACAATCAAATAACGTTTTTTAATAAAAATTTCACTAGCGCTCACCTCAATTTACACGAATAACCTTCTCCGATACTCTCAGACGTATTAAATTGCCTGTGGTGGTGCTCTTAATCTTAATTTGTTTCTATTGTCAGAGGTCGATAGGAAGGATATATACTCGTATCGAATTGAAGTTGCGTGCTTAATGCCAATAAAAGGAGGTGTTTGATGAAATAAAAAATGTATTCAATAAATTCTATAACCTATAATGAAACTACAATTAATCATTCTTTTGATAAATGGTACACTTACCCACTTGAAAGTATAGCAAAATTCTAATCATAATATAATCGATTAGATCTTTTCTGTAGTTTTGGCGCTACATGTATCATTTTGTTTATACAGAGTGGCCCGAAAGTCTGGAAACGACCAATTATCTCGTAAATTGCTAGTCCTAATTGTACAAAATTTGGGGTCCACCTATTTTGGGATACGTAGATTCCAGATTTTATATTTGCAATGTTGCCAGATTTGTTGATTCTTTTATATTATTTGTAACTTTGGCTTTTCAAATCCATCAATCTGTAGTATATTGAGTCATTATTGGAATCTCCTATTCAATACGGGGTCGACCATATGTAACACTTAAGATTTTATTTATAATAAATTAAATACATTAAACAGTGCAAAATATCTAAATTTGAAGATATTTCAATGTTTAAATGTAGAATGCTGTGGTTTTGTTAATTGGGCAATTCCTTATCGAAGGAAATGTTACGTCAGATAAATATGAACTTCCACTTAAAAATGAAAATGTACCTACACTGAGAAACTTGTTAAGAACCAATTTTAATCAGATATGATTTCAGCAAGCTGGAGCTTCGACTCATTTAGGCGTAAATGTTCGGCGTTTTTTAGATGAGGTATTTCCCGGAGAATTTATTGGTGTACGAGGTAAAATTGAATGATCTCCACGTTCACCTGATTTCGATACTAAAGATTATTTATACATAAAATCATAAGTGTTACATATGACTGAACATACTTGGTGATTAATTTGAAATACCGAAGTTACTAATAATATTATATAAACGGCAAATCTGGCAACATTGCAAATATCAAATATAGAATCTCCGTATCCTAAAATAGGTGTACCTCAAATTTTGTACAATTGGGACCAGCAATTTACGAGATAATTGGCCGGTTCCATATTTTTGGGCCACTCTGTATAATAAAAATTGATAAATAATATCCCCCAATATTCCGACATATAAGAGGGATGCTAATCTTTTTAGTTGGTGATGAATCCTTTGTCAATTCCTGTGAAAATATTTCAAATATATGAAATTAAGGTGTCAACAGTAAAAACACAAGAGCTATTTTTTATCGAATAAATTTCTCTTTGCAACGAAACAGTTTTGCCAATCACTAATTTTACGAGAAAAACTGACATGATAAAATCGCGACACCGAAGGTGGAGCGATTTTATCTAATGTCAGTTTTTCGAGCAAATTAAGTGATTGGCAAAACTTTGAGTTAAAGAGAAATTTATCTGATAAAAGAAAAGCTCGAGTGTTTTTTGGCAAGATAAATTAACGACAGAATATATGGATGAACAACAACAATAATTATCTTTATTAACCAAACTTGCGACTCATTGTCATTGTGTAAAAGTGACGTCCGCTCACTAGATATTGAGGAAGAGGAGTTTTTATCGCGATAAAAAAGGATGCACCTTTTTTATCGATGTCAAAGTGACAAAAACATTTCCAGGTATATGACATTTTAACATTGGAGTTAATTTATCACATATATTTTTCCCCAAAGCTGAAAATTGGTTTGTTGATATTCAGCCCAGTTCCTCTCGAACTCTATCAACAACTCAGAAACTCCAATAATCGAAATCACACAATGGACTAAACACTCTACCAGTTAGTAGGTAAAGTCGCCTATGATGGCACGGTGCACATGATCGCATACCGGCTGTAAATACGAATGTTTCCGTTCTAACGCTGTAGTCTGTGTGTCTGTGGTGTTGCTGCGTGCAGATGCATATTTATAGATTTATATTACACTACGTCTCTGCGTAGTGGAGGTGCCTGTAGAAAAGTATTTCTGTCATTTGTTGAAGAAAAAGGAAATTTGTAAGTAGTGTAGTAATATTATCGACTAACCAATATCACATTGTACTTGTTACATGTTATCTACTCGTATGAATCCTGCAGTGGGGTGTTTCATGTGCATGTACGTATGTGGTTGTTTTGAGGTGATATTCTTGTGGAGAAAGTATTTCATATTATTATTAAAAATCCAACTTTTGCCTTTGATGGCATATCATGCGGGTTATGCCATCATAGAAATCTGTTACGTTGAATTTCGAGAATATTTATTTTGGTACTTTGTTTTTTAACACTCATGGAAATGTTACCAATTTTGTTGTTGTTTATGAGAATCTTACTTATTTTGTTACTTTAAAAACTACTTTTCAATCGAGTATATTCAACTTCTGGGGTATGTCATCATAGGTCCTGGCATGCTCTTATGATGGTATAGCCCAGTAATTTTTCATACCGTAGCTGTGTATAAAAAAACTACTTTATCTGAATTTGAATGACTATCATCAATAGCTGTTATATACAGAATGTACACAGTCAAACAGTAAATGCTGCGATTGCAAATAAGCAAATTAGTAGTGTACCCCAAGGCTCAGGACCAATTCTCATTTGTTATTAATAAACTATTCCAGCCAACGACTTGTCGGGTAATTTCTGGTGCCATTAGCACCACTACGCCAGCAGCAATGGAAAGCCTCCCTGTCCTACCTCCACTTCATATATTTTTGGAAAAAGAGGCTGAAAGGACAACATATGAGTGGGTTTACATGAAGTTGAGTTGCGCATGCTTAAACAGGCTAATACTGACTTGATATATTGCTAGCGGATACTGAAAATCATAGTATTCTGGAGATGATCTAATATATCCTTCCAACCGTAAGATGTGGGTTCTTCCCTACTTGAGGATAATATCTAGGTATCCTTTCAAACTACTCCCAAAGGTTTTTCGGACAAAATTTTGCATGATTTCTCTGAAGGACAACCCAACTCTCGAGAGATTCATTCTTTAAGTGATTGTACCCATCTATAATATCTACTTCACTTCAAAATAAGAGCTTTTAAATACATTGAATTGTTTCTTATAATACTAGAAAAAAAGTCTGCTGTCTGTCAAACATTTTTTAGCTATCCAAATAAAATATGAAAATTTAAAATATAAAAAATACTGTGGTGATGTCTCAAAACATTAACAAAAAAAACTATAAATACGCCCCAAGAAATATACAGAAAATATTTTATTGCATAAATTGAAAAATGTAACTCCAGACCTTTGTAGTGTTGAAATATTTTTTATTTCTTTCAGTTTCACGGCAGTAATCGTCTTGGCAAACATGTGCAGGTCTCAAAAACTAGAAGAGTCTCTAAAAATGAAGAAAGTAACTCAGAAATACCCTCTACAGGTAAGGAACAAGGTAATAAGAAAAAAACAATACCACCGAACTGACCTCTTGAATAAAAAATAACCAAAAACCTTTCGACCGTAAGGTCTCTATCGTGTCGGTATTGATTTCCCGCGTCCGTGACCAATTAACATATTTTCTCAAGAGGTTACCAAAGAACAAAAGGTAGCAGCGCACCGGGGGTTGCTTGTTGATGATAACTAACATTATTTACATAACATTCTCTTGGCATTATCTCATGTTTTAATTCAATGGGGCGTCAGAGTTTCGAGTGGGTATGAGTGGAACACGTTGTTTTTGTACATAGTCGGTTCAGTAATTTTTTTATCCATATTTTTTGCTAGTTTTTTCCAAATTTATTTATATATAATAATTTAAGAAGAAATATTTGTCTATCAGTACCTTTTGTGGGGTTGCGGCAATATCCGAGCTTTCGAATAACTCCTTTTCAAGGACTAAAAATTGTTTATACAGCAAATGAAATTGAACGATAATTGCATTTCTAGATAAGATTATAGGTGAAATATTTAAAAAATGAAATAAATTTCAACATCGATATACCTATATCAAAACAATATAATATTTGAAATACATATGATCAATGTAAAAATTTAGTTCAGTTGTTAGAAACTTTTCCATAGTAATTAGTTTTTTTTTCAAAACTTTTCTAATTTTAGATAAAGAAAATAATAAAATACCTAACATAGTTTATGAAATCCGTTGCAAAAATTGTGATAAAAAATACATTGGTCAGTAAAAAGGGCCCTAATGAACTCGGCACTGGGCATATACAGCAAGACGAGCAAATATGAAGGAATCGTCTCGCTAGGAAAATACGCCTCTGTATTTCAAGCAGAGGTCTATGCAATACTTGCATGTGCAAGGGCAAATAATATGAGAGCCTACAACAACAGGCAGATCAGGATCTACAGTGACAGTCAAGCTGCCCTTAAAGCACTTCAGAGTTATAGGGTGACATCTCGGCTAGTATGGAAATGCGGCGAAGAACTTAGAAGACTGGCGACTCGGAACAGTGTAACACTGGAGTGGGTCCCAGGTCATAAAGGAATCGCAGGCAATGAAAAAGCTGACGAACTCGCAAGAGTAGGATCGTCAACTTTGATGAACGGACCCGAACCTGTTGTGGGCATCCCCAGATGCTTTACGAGGTCATGGTCAAAAGGGTGGGTGGAAGAACAACACAATAAACACTGAGAGAATACGACCAGGCAAATACATGGGAAGAAATTCATAAAAGAACCATCAGAAAAAGTAGCGAAAGAACTGCTCTCAATGAGCAGGAGCAAACTACGCACAATAACTGGGCTACTCACGGGACACTTTCCCACAAAGGAGCACCTGAACAATATGGTATAACGGAGACCTTACATGCACAAGATATAAAAAGGATACCGAAACAGCTCTGCATATACTATGCAACTGTGAGTCGCTGGACCACAGAAGGCAAAAACTGTATGGCAGAACTCAAATGTCTCCAGAAGACTTCTACAACCATGCAGCAAAGAACCTGATTGGCTGAATTGGTTGTAGTCAAAACACTAGGAGTATCCACAATAAGCCCAGGAGGCTGAGGTGGTACTGGCAAAGGGACGGCTCCTTTGAAAAAAAGGGTTCCTTTTACTGATAGAACAGCATCCCATAAAAGTGACAACAAACTTCGCCCACAGAAATGTGCACTTACTGAACACGTATTATCCGAAGACCATACAACGAACTATGAACGAGCCAAAATTTTGAAGATATAAATTAATTATGAAAAATGGATCTTTTTAGAAACAGCTTATATAGCAAGAAGATCGATGTACCTATTAACAAAAAAATGAATTACCATGGGGAATTTAAAAAAATCCAATTGAATTTATACATCAACCAAATATTATTTAAAATGTAAGTATCATTTAATTTAATTCTATTATACATTCGGACTTTCACCGGTATATGACGACAAACACAAATGAGGTCTGGTGAACTCGGACAAATTTTAAACATTGAGACCGAAGAACAGCTAGAAGCTTATGTTGAAACAGACATGAATGATGAAAATACCATTGGAGCTGATCTTCATCTCAAGCACTGACTGATCCGCCACTTAGCACATCTTCATCTCAAGCACTGACTGAACAACACGAGCTAATTTCTTCAAAAAGAGTAGCTGCAAAAGAGAATCTTCTACTTCAAGCAACAAAAATGTAGCGAACCTCAAAAAAAAAGTTTCCTCCCGCCCAAATTGGTGATATCGTAAGAATTCAAGTCCCTGATGTCGACCGTGGTCGTACAGACCCTCGAAATGTGTTAGCGGTTGTTGTTGGAATAGAGGATTCCGACTTTTATAGATTAGCTGACAAAAATGGTACCTTGAAGCAGCTATTCACCCGTAATCAGTTCGTATTTTTTTAAAAAAAGTTACTTTCCATGGACGAAGTTTCAACAAAAGGAATATCGCTAAGAGAAGCAGCTTCTGCTAATTCAAAAAGTGGAGGACAAGGCTAACACGTTGTTACTGTAAAAGGAAGTGTTCCACGACTAAATGCAGCTGTAAAAGCAAGAAACTTTTGTGCAATTCGAAGTGCCGCGATAGTTTAAGTTGTTGCAATAAATAAGATATTGTTCTTATTTTTTATATTTCATTTTAAATTATTATGTTCTACTGCACCATAAGTGCATCCTGAATGTCGACAATCGCCGGTGTGAGTTAGAAATGATGTAATTCCAACAATATTCCGGACATACGTCAAGCAACGTTGAGAATGTTGACATTCACCGGTGTATCTCGACATTCACCAGATTTCGGTCTTTCACGGTAACATATACAAAGTAATACGAAAACTCGGAAATAAGTTCTTAAAAGAATACACTCAGATATTATTGACACATCCCCACAAAAATTCCTATATGTATACACGGGCAGATTAGTGGGCACTTGTGTCAGGGATTTTTTCCCTGAAAGAACAATAGAAAAAGAATTTATTCTGAAAATGTTAGTCCGATACGATCAGCTACGTCCGCTAGAGAGTCTACTCCACTCTCATTGGTTCAAACTAAAGCGCTGCTTACCAAACTGCTACTAACTAAGCTGGTGCTAACTAAACCACTAGCTGAAATTTTAAGGACCTCTCAGGTACATATCAGAGGAGCTTTCCTGAAAATTAGAACCCAATCGAAGTTCTGAGAAAAAAGTTAATGCTATCTGAAAATAGCAATTTTTATCACAACGAACTAAAAGCAATCAACAAAAAAATGGGGGTATATTTCATTGAAGTACACCTGAACAAAAAATTTCAGCTGCTGATCAACCGTCTACTCCGGAAACTGTAGATGTGACAGCATTTCGAAAATAGACAAGATTTATCTACAACAGTGGCTCAGTCAGCAGCTTGCTGTGAAACCGGACTTTAGTTTAAGCCTATACCAGTTTTTTTCTCAAAAGTTGAGGATTCATATAGAAGAATGTCGCCATGGACGTGTCTCAAAGTTATAAAGAAGCTGAGATTTATATTTTTTTAAATATCTAAAAAATCGACTTTTTTCGTATTTAAGAAAATTCTTCAGCGGCCGTAGTTGATGATATCTCTATAAAATTCTTAAAACTATCCCATTTTCTAGTGTACCTTCGGGGGGAAAATCACCATCAAAATCGCTTACCCAAGTAAGCACACTTTCGTCGAAAACTAATGGACCTGCCTGAAAATTTCTTGGAACATTTTTTAAAAATGCCTTTGCTACCAATCCTTCCAAAATTATTATTTACTACCAATATTCTGATCAAGATAATCCTAGGTCTCAGTGAATGTCACCCAAATATACACATAGATTCAAAAGTTTTGCATCACCCTAAATCTCCGAGAAAAAATGTGTTCATTATAAATGGATCAGAGATTAATCAAATAATTAGTTTCAATAAAAAAAAACGTGTATATTTGTCAAAAATTTTTATCATCCAATAATAAACTTGCTTTAAACATAAAATATATTCTTAGAAATTAAATAAATTAAATGCAAATTGATTCTTTTTAAAGAAAAGGTTAAGTGGGAACCTGCATGTGAACTTTTAATAAAGAGTATTTCCACCTCTAGATTTTATGCAAGCTTGAAGTCGTCTGCCCATGCTGTTTACCAAATTATTGATATTCTGTTGAGGAATATTTCGCCATTCTTCTTTTGCCGCATGAGCAAGCTCTTGTACACTCCTGGGTGGATTTCTGCGTGCTGCCACTGCCCTGGTAAGCATGTCCCAAGCATGTTTCTATGGGATTCATGTCAGGAGATAGGGCAGGCCAGTTCAAACGATTGATCCCTTCAGTTTCAAGATACTCATTTACAGCTCTGGTCCTACGAGGTCGGGCGTTATCGTCCATAAAAACGAAGGAATTGCCAACAGCTGCGCGTCATAGTCTCACGTGAAGATGTATAATCTTTCTGAGATACCTATCACCAGTCTTCGTTCTCTCCACATGAATTAATTCTGTGCGATCATTTAACATGATACCAGCCCAAAACATAGCACTTCCTCCCCTGAAGGGCGGCACGGGACGAGCATGGGCAAGCTGAGCAACTCTCGTTGGATGCCGCCACACACGTATTCGATGGCTATCTTGTACCAAACAAATCCTTGTCTCGTCGGAAAAAAACACCGAATTCCAAAATTCTTGAGGCAAGGCCGCGTGTTCTTGAGCCCACTGTAGTCGGCGAACTTTGTGCTCAGGTTGTAGTCTGGGCACTCTTATTGGTCGGCGACACCTCAAATCTGTCGCAAGTATTCGTCTTCGTAATGTCGAGATCGATACTTGAACTCCCAACGCATGTCTCATATCTCTTTGGAGTGCTGGTATTGCCATGGTCGGGTTTCTTCGGATAGTTAAGTGGATATAGCGGTTCTGCCGCTGATTAGTAACTCGCCTTCTACCGCTCCTAGGTCTATCACGAAGAGAATTGGTCTGGAGATACCGGTTCTATACACGAGACACATCTCTTTTCCAAACGCCAACTCTGTTTGCCACAAACCTTTGAGAATGACCTTCTTCAACTAAAGCTACTATTCTTGCACGGTCAATCTCACTTATAACTTGACGATTCATGTTTGCACTTAAAATCGTAAAAATCAAATGCCTTGAATGTTAAAATGATCGCACCAAAAATGTTATCTTACAAAAAAAACTGTAAACATCTGTATATTACAAAAAATATGGAACATATTGGAATGGTAAACATTGATAAACATGCCAACAAAAAATTGTTAGCGCAAAAAAATTCCTTCGCATCCGAAGAAGGTGATGCAAAACTTTTGAATCTATGTGTAAGTATACATACATACATTATAACATACTGAGTGATGAAAGAGGTGATAGCGATTAGACTTGTACGAGGATAGTCAAAGCTCAATTTTATTTTGAAAATATAAGTCAATAATAATTTTTTAAACTATATATTCACTTCAAATGACAAATTTATCAATATATATCGCAGAAGCAACAACTACTTCCCGGACTATAGGCCCCGACGGATATTGAATTACACTTCAAAGTCAAACGGTGTTGGTATATCTACAAGATATTCAACACCAACCATTCTGGTTTGCAATTAGAAGGGACAACATAACTTGTAGACCGGCTTCGGCTTATTTGCGCCTCATCAGTACAAGGTATATGTTCTCCGTCCGCGAGCTCTAGGATCTTAATCACGGACTGAAGAAGACACTAAAACGGAAGTGTGAAAGTTGTGACAATATCGACATCTTCACCTCCAGCTGCAAACCAAAATTTGAAAAATCTGACAACAAACCGCGTGGGTTTGACACGATGAAGTATTATTACAGGAAACTGTAATAGTACTTTACTTGACAAATTTATCTTCCTCTTCCCAGCATGACTTTAACGATATCTCATAAAAAAGGATCCATTTTAGCTTTTCTAATGTTCGTGATAGAAATATTTGTGTGCCACCCTTGGTTTTAATGAAGAGAGAACATTTAAACGAGGCAGTGTGAATCCTGTCGAACTACTAGGAATAAGAATGCTATTTAACATGCATGTTACACGTCTTTTCATGTCGGTAGTTACACTTTGATGTCATGATTTATTTACATGGGATTGGTTACAGTTCTTTTTACATCATGTGGTTCATCGATAATCATTAGTCTTGAACCAAAACTGGATTACCTTGAAGGTATGTAAAAAATGGGTCATTAAACACGCTGGGAAGTGAATAGAAGAAGGAAGTAACTGAGAAAATGTTGGGTGTACTTTGAGGTGTTACAATAGGTTGAGAAAAAAAGTTTTCCGGAAGAATTCTCATACAATAATTTTGGAAAACTTTGTAATTTTCCCTGTAGCTTTCTATAATTATTTTCTATTGAGCTCTATTACTCTATTAATGTTTAATTAAAAAAATTCTCTGTGTAAAAGAACTCACAACGTATTCCTTTTTTATTTTGCTTACCATAGACTGAGGGATTTGTTCACGTGCTGTGTGCATTTCATGAAATCAGTGCTGGGTCTTTACATGTTCTTTGAAAATAATTACAATTACAAAGTACTTTCTCATAAAAGAGAGTAATCAGGATTACAAAGTACTTTCCTCAAAAGGGAATTAATTACAATTTCAAAGTACATGTCGTAGAAATAGAAATTATAAGTACATGTCGTAAAAATAGAAATTATATTGATTCAATTATTTCATTAAATAAAACGGAACCTAACTTTTAAAAGCATGATAACCATCATTGTTAACAAATTTTTGATGACGTTATGTCAATTTTTCTCAAAATAATTCACATCTCATTTTTTAATTTATTGATCTACATATGCATTAAATTGTAGTTCCGAATTACACTAGGGCTTTTTTTTGAGTTTTTTTTCAAGTTTTTTCAACTTAAAAAACTGCCATAGGCAACAAAATTCTAAATGATACATGTCAAGTTTGCTTCGACAAAAAAAAGCTCTCGTGTAAGTGAAAAAAGTTGGATGTACTTCTAGAGTTTGAGGAAAATCCGCATAGGACAACTCGAGAACTTGCTGCGACAATGAATCATCTATTTTGAGAGTTTTGCATGAAGAAAAATACTATTCTTACATAGTCCAGTTGGTTGAGAAGTTGAATGAAGATGATCCTGATAGAAAGTAAAAATTCTGTGAATTAATGATGAACAAAATGAACGCAGATTTGCAGTTCATAAACAAAATATTTTTTTCTGATAAAGCCATGTTTCATTTAAACGGAACGGTTGTAGATATTGGAGAAGAGAAAATCCTCACTGGATGTGTGAGGCT
>CAJUYH010001927.1:0-13760 GCA_910591685.1 Galerucella tenella
TATCGAATATCGATATGAGTAAGTATCGAATGCTGAAATTTAAATAAAGGCCTCATATCAGTTTATGGCCCCTTTCTCTCCCTCTCTTTTATATAATTGTAAGGAATGTGAATAAAAATGTCAAAAATATTTGAAAAGATTTTATTAAGAAGAAAAATATAGATTCAACTAATTAAGAGTAGAGGGATATTAAATATCTTTAAACATTCCACTCTTCTTCAATACAGTCACCAAGGAAAAAGAGTTTATTAACTCTTCTTCCCTTTAGTTTGTTTCTTGACCTATTTATTGTCATTCCTGCCTTTGTAAATAAACGCTCTGAGGAAACAGATGCTGCAGGTTAGTGCAGGTACTGCAGAGCCTGTTTATATAATATTGGAAAAACACTTTTCATGTCTTCCCATTGTGCCATAGGGTTAACGGTAAGGAGTGCTACTGGATTTGCCAAATATAATGAAAGTTCATCCTTTTCCACATTTCCCACACTCGCAGTAGACTTCTTTTTATTTTTTCTAACCGCTAAATTTTTGTGATGGCTCCAAAAATCAAATTCTTTTGTTTAGTTTGCTTGATTGAATCGATTCGATTCTCAATGAAAATTACTAATATTAGTACAGAGTATCGAATTAAAGTATCGATTATTTGAAATACTAGTATCGAATCAAAAGTAATGATATGAGTGAAGTATCGGAATCGATATCGTGTCACTATATGTACCTAGTATAGCTAGCTTGGCCAAGACTCAAGCAATCGTTAGTGTTGCGTGTTGCCCTATGGTAATGGTGTTGCCACAGCTTACCTATTGCTTACCTAATGCTAGAGCTAGATCTCTCTCACGTTTTCCTTTCGCTCGCACATTCCCCTTCGATATATATTGCTTTGGAACCTATCTTAAGCCATACTGCTCTTCCTAAGGTAGGAAAATCGGGCCTCCCTCCCTATATCAATAATAATCTTCCTCCCTATATCAATAATAATCTTCCTTCCTCAACAAAGGTCTCGCCCGTTTTTAAGAGACTAACTCGCTTCATAAAACGTAGGCCTGTCGGCTACACCATAGATAAAAAAGGCTACATTATAAACATATAGTCACATAAAGACTAGCTAGACTATAATAATTGCTTAATACACCCACATTTCGGTAGATCTACCTGAGCTAATGGATAAAAAATACTTCCTGAGCTTACGCAAAAAAATCCACCAACTTTTTCAATTTTTGGAAAATTTTAGTTTTATGTCGGTAAATTGATATAAATCCTTTTAATTTCCGCTCATCAATCTTTCTATTTACCTAATTCATGCCTAATCTCTCAACCGGCTCATTGAACATAAAGACGTTGACGCCATCTATTAGCGTTGAATAAAAACATTCTGCATGTATTTGAAATATAGAAAACTGTTATTTTTATTTCCGATGTAGTTGGGGATAATGGCGATAGATGGTGGTAGCAACGACGTTTAATGCTATATGTAATTATATTTAACCAATATACGTGAAATTGCTACATTCTTCACTCTGGTTTCCCTTCATATGCGAATAAATCTTTCGCCTTTTACTAAAGATTTCCGTGGAGGGGAGCAATTTAAATGAGTCTATAAATAATTTTTTATAGCCCAGCTTTTGAGTTGGGCAACTTACTTAATTCAAACATAAAATGGTATACAGTAACACAGTAACAATCATGTACAATTACAAATTTTTGATATATTCAAGGACGACGATAGACGAGGTCAGGTCAGGACTGACTACATGATAGATTGATAGCGTTGATTGATACTTCACGATGATTTACTCTTCAGCGGACCTTACACGATCAATGTTACTGTCAATATCGAAAAATATTGTCAGTAATATTGATCGTGTATGGAGTGGAATGATGTAATGAAGTTAAGTACTGACGGTTATTCGAATATTTTAATATTTTGGTCAAAGAATACACCAGCTCAACAAGAAGCGAAGCTTCCGATCATTTTTTTGTATGCGCATGTCTGAAAGTCGCCATTTTTATAATAAGATTCTTGTCATATTTGACTTTTGACTTTGTTTGTTGTCTGTCAACCAGCTTGGTAAACAAAAAGCATTTTTCAATTTTTGTGTATAATTTTTACTTTGTCCCTTGCTTCGAAAATTATTACTGAATTACTTGAAGCTATGGGAAGAATAACTTGTGCTTTTCGGGGATGTCATCGGGAACAGGGGAAGGTATATATCTATGTTTGGATTCCCAAAAGACCCTGTTAGGTAAGTCTTTAAGTTTCTTTTGCTAATTTAGGCATAAGTATAAAAAATACTCAAATAAATATTTGATTAGGTATTCTTTGACATTACATTGAATAGAATTTTCATGAAGTGAACAACTTTTGTGATAGGTTGTGTTGACTTATTCTACCTAACAATAAACATATTATATTAGCAAATAATACACCAGCAAATATATTATTTGATATTAGCCTGAACTTATTATTGTCTTGAAATATTTTAGATCCCAGCTATGGTTAGTCCGTCACCTTCTTCATGTGGAACAGAACCAACAGATCATTTCCCTAGCTGTCAAGCTTTGCCATTATTGGGTAAATATTCCAATTAATCAAATACATCTGTATATCAAAACTTATAGTTTATTTACAAGTATGTATAACTATACATAAAAAAACTACACATATATTTTTCTTACAAAATCCACATTATTAAAAATAACATTATAATATTGCAGATAACATACCGTCACCTGAACCAGGACCCTCCTCATCTGGAAAGAACACATTTTTTGTGTACAATGATGCTCATTGGTTGTTTACTATATATATATTAGATAATGAATATGTTCAAATGGAAGTTGGTACTGAAGATGTCAAGTCTGCTGTAGCTGTGTCAAATAAACTACACATTCAATATACAGGCCACTGTAACCGTATCATATTTTATTTTAAATACACATATACTTTTTCTTACAATATACACATTATTAAACATAACATTATAATATTGCAGATAACATACCGTCACCTGAACCAGGACCTTCTTCATGTGGAACAGAGAATTTCCCTAGTTGTCAAGCAATGATACTTATTGGTAGTTCACTACCTATATATATTTTTTAGATAATGAATATGTTCAAATGGAAGTTGGGACTCAAGATGTCAAGTCTGGTGTACCTGTGCCTTTTCCTTCAACTTCAACTCAATTTTATTCTGTTTTAAATATTTGTTCTTAATTTGTACGGATTATTTCATATGATATTATTGCATTTTCACAACTCGTGCGCAAAAGTATAACTTCACGCACTTGTATCATAAATAACTATTGTGCCAATCAACTTGATGATAAGATTTTTATTTTTATTTATAATTAATACTACTGTATATTTTTGTTAGATGAAGTTTCATCCAGAGTAAAATGAATTCTTATATTAATATGTGTATTTTAATTATTGATTCAAAAAAATTTTGCTTAAAAGGAACTAAAGTTCCTACCGTGTGTCCCGCGACACGTTCTACCTTTTATTATTACATTTGTTTCAATATCTTTCCTACCCTACTTAATGCTTCTTTAAATACTTATTTACATATAATTACTTGCAGTGCTCGGCAGAAATTAGAAAAATAACACCTATCTAACTGAAACACTGCATGATTTTACCAACTGAAAGTGTACTGTTGAATTATGTATAATATGCTTATAATAGGTGTTTGTAAATTTTACTGCTCAACTTGAAATAAATATAATAGGTGGTGGGCCCAGAGGTTTGATTGTCAAGTTATATTCTCTCAAAACAAACAATTTGTAGAAATCGTGTATATCTCCTTATTATAAATGTGACATTATGAGAATTGAAAATGTTGAAATCAGATTTCTGAAATATATTTCATTCAAAATGGGTACGTATCTACAATTTAATTACCATAATATTTTAAACACTCTAAACCTAACTGATATCACAACACGTCGTTTTCACTCTGATTTGATATTAATTTATAAAATCTTATCTGGTGGAGCTGATTGTCCAAATCTTTTGTATCAAATTAACCTTCTTGTTACTTCTCATAGAACTAGAAACCCTCCATTATTTTCAATAAAAAATCATAACACAAATTACGGTTACAACTCACCTGTTTCTAGAGGTTTGAGATGGTTTAATAAATATAATATTGATCCATTTGTTAACTCTTTAAGTATGTTTAAGAACTCAATTAGAAATGTATGCTGTATTATTAGATTCTTAAATTAGTTCACTGTAATATTATAATTATTGTAATTGGTGAATCCGTTAAATAAATAAATCAGTAAGTAATCATATAAAAAATAATTTCCTGAACCTGAATATGTCGTGGTTTTTTTCTACGTGTAACTATGAATTATATCGCCAATATTTGAAAAATTTGATTACTTTTCTCAGTGTATTTACTAAGTTATCTGTCAACGTCGGTCTCTCAAGGTCATATATTTTTGTTACCAAAACTTCAAAGAGATTGCGTCGGGCTTCGCTTCTTGTTAGGTTGTGTATTCTTTGTTTTGGTCATCAGTATTGACAATACTGTCAATATTCCTGAAACACAAGGTGCACATCATTATTCTCATCAGTAGTTGAATAGTCATGGCTGAAGAAAGAGCTCCGTTCTCACCTACTGATGCCGAAGTAAACACAAATTCCGATTCAGAAGTTGTTGAGTCTAGACAAGATGACCGTGAGTTGTTGCGAAAATTTATAGAGATCTACGAAACTCTCCCTGAGTTGTGGGATGCATCCAATTCAAGTTATAAAATAAAGTGAAGCGAAATTTAGCCTTGGACAAATTATTGAATGTGTATATTAAATTAAACCTGGCGCTAAGCGTGAAGATGTTAGAAAAAAATTAATACATTGCGGTCAAATTATCGCAAGGAACTAAAGAAAATATTGTCTTCAAAGCGTTCAGGAGCCGGTCTAGACGAAGTATACAATCCTTCATCATGGGTTTTCCATGCATTGTCATTTTTGAGGAAAACAGAGGTTCCTGCCAACCTTTCATCAGATGAAACTCCGAGTGAAACACAACAGGTAAGTGAAGTATAATATTTTTGTTTTAATAAAATATACAGTTCATTGCACTTTCAATTTTTTATTATATTATATAAGAATCAAATATTGTTACAAAATTCGACCCTCATTCCAATAATATTCACAAAGTTGGTTGGAGTATTTCTTACTGTGGAGCGTTGTAGTTGTAGAAGGCTACATGTTTCTGAATCCTCGCAAGTACCTGTTGGAGCGTAAGTATGGTGGTTTTCTTTCAGTAGAAAATGATGCAGATAACAACCAGCCATTGTTACAATTGTTGCTTTTTTGGGAGAGAGGTAAATACTCTTCTGAAATATGCCAAACCTACTTGACAATATTCCGAACGCATTCTCTACAACACAGCGGGCACGCGACAATCTTTTATTAAAATTTTGTCTTTCGTCATTACAACTCCCCTGAGGATAGGGCTTCATCAGATGAAGTTTTAAAGCAAAAGCTTCATCGCCTATAAAAAAGTGTGGATATTTTGTTGGAGTGTTTGGTATTGTTTTAGGCTGTGATAACTTCAATGCATCTTTTTCATATAATTCACCAAATTTAGAATAAAACAGCACACCTCCATCTGATATGCGTCCATTGATTCCACTATCTACCATAATGAACTCTTTGTTTGCGTTAGCTATAGCTCAAAGTACAATGCTATAAAATCCTTTGTAGTTATAGTATAATGATCCTGAATGTGAGGGTTTTATAGTTGCAATATGTTTGCCTTCAATGGCACCCAAACAATTCCAAAAATGATATTTGGCTCCAAAATCTGGCAATTTCGGTCCATTCTGCAGCCGACGATGGAAACTAAAACAAAAATAAATCTAAACAATATCAGGCTATATAACAATTTAGTAGTTTTTAATTTTGTAATTTAGTATTTTGTCACTAATTTTTTTTTCTTTTTTCCAGAACATATTAAATGAATCTCAGATGTCCCAAAGCCAAGCAGAGGCGGTAAGTGAGGAAAGCGCCAACTTATCAGTTCGACCGTCAACATCTATATCGTCCATAAATACTCTGCCACCGCCCAAAAGAAAAGTGAGAGCTGTAGGTCCTGTTACCAAACAAAATCAACTCTTGACCCTGGCATGTCAATATTTATCACAAAACCAAGAAATGAGGGGAATGACGATGATAATTTAGCACTTGCAAAAGTTTGGGCAAATAAACTGAAGAATCTAGCACCACTTCAAATGCTACTTGCCGAGAAGGCAATTAATGATATTCTTTTTGAAGCACAGTTAGGAAACTTGAACAAAGATTCCGTTCAAATAAATAGAAATGTGTCATATTCTCCGATATATTCCTCCAAGTCATCTGTGGCTCCAACTCCAACACCACCGTCGTTAAGTTCTCCTCCTGAGTATACTCCACAAACAGACTATAACAAACCTGTTGAATATCAGAATACGTTAGCTACCCTATTTTCTACTTATTCTGAGCAATAGACAATAATATGTATTTTAATTAATGTTAACAAAAAATAAAGTTTTTTATATGAATTTAAATAAATGTTTGTTATTGTATAACTTACCTTTACATAATCTTGTAGGACATAAAGTAATGCTTCACATGTCTCCACAATTGCTCGGCTAATAGTAGCTGGTGACATTATTGCAGTAAATTTTAAATCCTCGAAATTTCTTCCAGTGGCAAGATACCTTACTGTAACTGCCAAGCGTTCTTCAACTGAAGTACTTTCTCGCATGTTTGTATTTTGCCTTGATAAGAGCGGCCGTACCATGTTTAGTAACTTATCAAAACTGTAAGGAGTCATTCTAAAATAATTCTGATAATCTTCTCTTTCGGTTAACCGCACTTCAGCCAATAAACTTAGATGAGTATACCTATGCCGTTGCTTTAGCCAGTTTTTGACCCACTTTTTACGATTAACTTGTCTTTTTGAGATTGACAGTGCTAAAATTATAGCTAAACATGCTTTTGAATAATTTTTGTTCATTTTGACGAATATCAACACACACACTATACAGGGCAACAAACACGCTGATAGTGATAGAAATCACGGACAGTATAACTGATCGTATAAAGTTATTAAAAATACTGAGGCGACTACCATCAGTATTGCCAGTATTAATGATGTACTAGTATTGACAGTAATACTGACCGTGTAAGGTCCGCTTTCGATATAGCTACCTGTTAAAATTTTCACAAAAACTCCAAAACAAACTACCTATCATTGCAGATTATCTTCTTGAAATCTTCGCTCGACAGCCATCATCCAGCTATTATAAAACAAATTAGCAATTATTGCTGACAATATTGCCGGCCACTCTTTTGCCGCAACATATTGCCCGTTTAGAAGCCACAAGTACATAATATATTTAATTATGTATGAAAATGCATATTTTCTTTATTAACTATTTATTTAGTGAATTCAGATAGTAAATTTTTTCTTTAAAAACAAAACCTAATAATAAAAATACTCTGCTTTTTGTAGGATCGTACACAGTGTCGTGATAAAATTGAAAAAACACATATATTTATTTCACACACTTTGTGAAGAAATAGCTCAATTGGACGTGTTTCAATCGTTAGCCCAAACCAGCTTGGAAAATAATTACGTTCGCCCAAAATTTGGAGAATACACTGAAATAAAGTGTGGGCACCACCCATTACTCAATTTCCTGTTACCAAGAAAACCAACACCTAATTCTCTAGTAAGTTTTCCTTTAGTTTAGTATTACTATATTATAATACCCACAGTGACAATTTATAATACATACTTTATTATTATTAAATTGTTCCAGCACGATTTATTTATCACAACCATCGTTTACAACTTATTTTATTGCCGTCTTGCTCATGTCAAGCGACCTTCACTTAAGTTTTTTTCTGAGATTTTCTCACTATCTTCATTTTAAATAATAATAAACTTGATATATTATGTTTCAACAAATTATTTTTTGAGGTTATGCAGCAATGTTGCAATGAATGAATTAATTGCATCATGGGCTGTGATCATGGCAAATCAGTGCAGCAATTTGTATTGCACCATGTCAAGCTTTTGTGATTCTAATGATTTAGTTTTATTTTTAGTATTGTTCTGATGAATACAACGTACACATTATCAATGGTCCTAACGGATCAGGAAAAAGTATTTTCATACGACAAGTTATGCTTCTTCAAATAATGGCGCAGTTGGGTTGTTATGTTCCTGCGGAATCGGCAATTTTTAAACCAGCCAATCGAATGTTTGCTAGAATTTATTTGGAGGACAACATGGAATATAACGCTTCTTCTTTTGTGTTAGAGGTGAGTATGTTGTATAATGACTAATGCCCTAGAGTAGATATGCTTTCTAATAAAAATTTCGTGGTGAACAACTCGAACTCGATCTTAGGTATAAAGTTACACAATTAACAGAAGAGGCGCCACTTGTCTTTATGAATATATTTTTTAGATGAAAGAGATCAAATATATTATGTCATCAATGACAGATAATTCTCTCGTTATAATTGACGAATTGGGACGATCTACTTCAGTAGAGGAAGGAATATCTTTAGCTGCTGCAATATTGGAACAATTAGCTTGTTTTTCATCCTATATCTACATCACTACACATTATACAACGCTATCTAAATTAAATCTGATGTATCCAAATATTAAAACGTAAGTACACGGCGTGCATTTGCAAACTAGAGTTTGTTCAACAGTTCAACCATCCTTTGCCGTTACGTTATACATTGTCCAGCTTGCTCTCTCATTCATAAAATGGATGAGACGGAATTATTACATTATTAACGTATTTCTTATCTAAGGTCGACATAAATTTTATCTGTTACTTTTGACAGTTCAGTTGTCATATCTTGAAAACAATAGGGCATGTCCACGTGACGTCACAAACTATTTTGACAAGACTTAGGTGGTAAAACAATAAACAAAGCGTTCAGAACACGTGGTACTTATAATAGTGAGGTTATGCTGATTTATAATGGTAGTATGGTAGATCGTGTTTGATTTTAGTTGATTTTGCTTCAGTGTACTTTTAAAGTTATTTTAATTGTTGAGCTTGCATATTTAATAATATATAATATGGGTTAATAGTTGTTTGTTGTTTGATAATTTTTCATCATGTCTATTGTTTATTGTTTTACCACCCAAGTATTGTCAATGTCAACTGTCGTGGACATGCCCTATTCTTAACATATTATATTATGTCATTGATTATAATTTTGAAGTTAAGTGTAAAATAACATTCAACTAATATAGGACAAACGTAAAACAGCAGAATACGTCACCCATTATGACGTAACGGCAAAGGATGGTTGAACAAACTCTACATTATCCGTCATGGTGTAATAGGAAGATGAATTTTCTTCATGTTCTGCGCACCTTCCAAAACGCCGCCAATTATATGTTTAATGTTTTGAATGACTGTCATAACTATATAATTAACCTACATTGCACAACCAAAGTGAGTGTCTTTATTGTTAAATAAAGATTTTGTCTCTTGTTTTCGTTTCAAATTCAGTTATTTGTCAAGCGTTAGATTTCGCGCGTTATTTTCTGATTGGCAGATTTTTCAATATGGCGGCGCTTTGGAAGTTGTTTTTGATTGGTGGTGCGCGGTAACACACCTTCTTCTCTATTACACCATGATTATCCGTTATAAATTTGATATTTAGGTGGCAAATGGAGACAGTTTCCATTGGAGATGATCCCAAAACATTTAAATTAGATTACAGGTATAATTTGATACCTGGCATAACGTCGGTCGCTCGATACGGAGTGTATATTGTACGGAACATATGGCCAGATTCGATCGTGGCAAAAATTGACAGGTGTCTTGATAATTTAGAAAAACAACAAAGAGTAAGTACACAACTACGTTACCTAATAAATACCCTAGTGGCGGATTGTATTGTTTTTCTATTCTTTTTTTTGTTAAGGTGGATTCATATAAAAACAAAATTAAAACTAAAACAAAGAAGATAAAATCATGTAATGTAATGTAGATGTTCATGCAAGAAACTAAAAAATTAAGATTTGAATTAAAACTAAAAAAGATGGCCATCTTTCAACTAAGAAATTAATTTCTTCCGTGAAACAGCGCATGCGTCAAGCCCTGACCAAAGATTACCTACTGGTCATTTGTGTTCAGTTATTGTTTATATGAACTTGTATTACATAATATTTGAAGATATTTTCATAGTTTATGACAATATTTTCCGTAAACAAGTTGGTTTACTTTTAATATTTATCTTCAGCTATCTGACATCTCGATATAACTATTGGAAGATTTGACAAATGTTGGAAAATACTGCGCATGTCCGGTTGATTTATTCTGGGGCCCGTATTCTTAAGGGACTAGTGAGAATCTTGCCAATGAGATAGGTGTATTGCATGGTTGCCTAAAACATGAGAGTTTCAAATTTGTCGTATTTTTAAAGGTAATAGTGAGATCTGCAATATCGCCGGACAAAATCCAATACGCATGTTTCTAAGCTTCTCACCACTTCTCACCGCTTTTGATGAGATTCTCTATCGGTCCGAACAATGAGAGATTGAATCTCTGTCCTTTCAGGCAACCCGTAATGCATTAATCTCATTGGTGAGATTCTCATTAGTCCCTTAAGAATACGGGCCATTTCTTAATTTATGTTGCATGAACAGCTGACTATTCTTTACCTTCTTATAATTTCTTAATTTATGTTGCATGAACAGCTGACTATTCTTAGATTAAATTCAATCTTCAATTAGTTTTAGTTTAAAGTGGATTCATGCAAGAAGAAATTAAAACTAAGATTAATTTAAAACTAAAACCATGTTATTGTGTCTTGCATGAGCATGTACCTGTAATGTAGATTTTAATGCAAGAAACTAAGAAATTATAATTTAAATTAAAAAATAACATTGTTTTATCCTCTTAGTTTTAGTTTTAAATTAATTTTAGTTTTAATTTCTTCTTGATGAATCCACCTTTAGTTGATGTTGCATGAATCCACCTTAACACGGCATAATATTTTTTTCTAAAAGCCGGCATAATATCTTTCTAATGCCGCCTTTATATGTTTATAAGATTTTATGTAAAAAAAATCACAATCTCAAAATCTGTTTTTTTTTTCTAATTGCAGAAATCTTTATTTTTATCTATGGATCCAAAGTCATTAAAAAAGTACCATTTGGAGAGCGAACTCAAACATTTAAAAAGATTGGGATTGTTATCAGATTCGAAAATTGAAGAGCTCCTTGTTCAATACCAAGAAGATTTAAAAGCATTAAATTATGATTTGACAGTACAACCAGGGTACAACTATCAAAAGGTTCAGGAAGGGAAAATAGTAGAATATGAACAAAATCAAATTATGAGCACTCAAGAAATTTTACAAGAAGAAGAAGCGTTGAAAGAAATATTCACCCCAATATCCGTCCCTAAAAATAATTTGTTAGATGAATCTGAAAATGAAGTTGACAAAGACTTCATACACCAACATTCCAATAACATATTTAATTTTCGCGAATCTTGCTCCCCTCCCCAAAGTAGTTTTCAATGTAGTAACAATAGCGAACATTCTTATAATTCAGAGTTTATAAAAATACTTCATCCCATAGTTACCATCAACGAAATTGGTAATAACAGTCTAGAGCAACAGGAAAACGTTGTTACCTCACCAAATAGAACGTATTTGTCGTCTATTTTGTCACCAGAAGAATATCAATCGATTTGTGAAGAATTTGAACAAAATTTTGAACCTCAACCATGTCCTGATCAATTAAATAATACTTCAAAAAGTACTGGATCGATTTGTCAAGAATTTGAACAAAATTTTAAACCTCAACCATGTCCTGATCAATTAAATAATACTTCAAAAAGTACTGGATCGATTTGTGAACAATTTGAAAAACATTTTGAACCTCAACCACGTCCTGATAAATCAAATAATACTATTAAAAGTAAGGAACCTATGGATAATATTATGAGTGAAAGAAACACTTATAAATATTATGTATCACCTGTTATTGTCCATATTAAAGAGGGATTGAATACTGTATCTTCATCTGATGATGATGAAAATGATAATAAAGCAAATAAATTTACAAATAACAAAATAAATATTATATCTGATGTTGTTGTTAAAGAAAAAGATAAATTGAGTGAAACTGTTGTTAGTGAAAGAATTGATACAGAAGAAAATGAAAATTTAGAGAAAAGTGTTGAAAAAATTAACAATATTGAAGTGATTGATGCCAAAGATGTTGATAACTGTGAAGATACATCTAAATGTAATAAAGAAATTGGTCCACTCATAGTGGAGAATTCTACAGCTCTTTCACTAAAAAATTCTGAAGAAGTTATTAATAACATTGAAGATAATAAAATTATTGTTGCCAATGAAATAGTTGAAAATTGTTCACCAAAAACACAATTCAAACAAATTTCAGTAGAAAAACCAAAATATAAGAAAATAAAAACAAAAACTAGTGTTCGAAAAATAAAGAAACTATCAAGTAAAAGTCGTTCTATAGAAAGTAAAGCAACAAAAATATCTTGTACTAATCAATCCAGTGGTTACAAAACAAACACTGAAGAATTTCTTATGGAGAATAAAGTAGTGGAAATATTTCATTATAATGAAAATAAAGAAAATGAGACAACAAATGAAAATAATACAAGAAATGGCGACTTTAATTTGTCTTCTATAGATGTATCAGCTGCCAGTAAATTTAGAAACCTTGATCAAGTATACAACGAAACCACCAGTGTAGAAAAGAGCGATATCGAAATTGAAAACTCAACTCCTTATCGAGTGGGTAAGAATTCATCATCGAATATATCGAGTGCATCAAGAAAAAGGAATTTGGATCAAGCAGCTGAAACTGAAACTAGTACAGATGTGGATGAAGATAAATGCAGAAAAATTAGTGTTACTTCTCATGAATTAACAGGCATTTCTAGTGCTTCGCGAAAAAGAAATTTAGATGGTAGTAGTTCTAAACTCGAAACAACTTCACCGTCAGGAAGTTCTCATAGAAAAATCGTACCGGCTTTTAGGAAAATTGTTAAGAGAAAATCCGTACTTTCTACAAAAAATGTTTCATCGGAAACTAGTGTTTCGAATGCTTCAAAAAATCGTAATCTCGACAAGAGCGATTCAAATTCTGTGAAAAATCGATCTGATATTCTCGATATAAATTCAAGGTCAGATGATTCGAATAATTACTGCGAAACAGCTGATACAAGTAACAGAAATCGTAAAACAATCGTAAGACATCCCGCTTCAAAGAGATTTGTACCACCTAGAAAGCTTACAGCGAAACAAATAAAGCAGGAATTCGCAGAGCAAGATAGGAAATTGTTTGAGAGCGAATTTAATTTGACGAAATATGTGGAGCATCGAATTAATCGACCTTCCGTAAAGCAGATTCAAAACGCCACTCATTTGGGTACGTTTAGAAAAACGTCGCGTGGTTTTGAAGTTATTCCGTCAGGGGAAAAATGTAGAGATTCATTCACTCGATCGTTTTCCAACGAAAATATTGACATGTCGATTTTCAGTGATAGGAACGCTAAAACTTTTGAACAATTTATCAATTCTAAAGAAACCGATTTTCAGAATTTTCCTTTTAACACGCCTAGGCAACCGGAAAAACTTGCATTTTCTTTCGGTCAAACCTCTAATGAGAATACGTTTAATTACTGTATCGACAACCGTAATCAATCTTATCGTCATGATGTTAATGTCTCTC
>CAJUYH010001927.1:18760-44191 GCA_910591685.1 Galerucella tenella
CATTTTATAATTTTTAAATTCTAATGTTCCTTCAATGATACGAGGAAGCAATTTTTTATTCTTAAAATGAATTGTGAGAAATTGGAAGGCGGCAATATGCAAAAGCAATGTTTCAACGGGCACGGCTCTTTGTTTTTTCATCAAAAGATTCCGATTTGATATTTGGCCCCCTAATAAAAAAGTCTGCGCACGCCTATGATCAGGAGGTGAAGATTTCTCAAATTTTCCCTCTTCCAAAGGTCTTATTTATTGCAGACGTAAACTTTCAACATATTCTAGTAGTAAACATAAAAGGGACATACTGCAAAATTTGATTTATATTATTTATTTTTAATAATAAGAACTATTTACTTTACAATGCAGTCGTCTATCAAATTCATTTTCATCCTCAATTTCCATTCTATATTTTTCGAATATGCAATTATATAAAAGTTTTCTAGCAGAAGTAATTTGAATGTTATCTTTAACATAATCTATAGGAGTCATAGCTGAAATAAAAAGGTTTATAAAGATAACAAAAATACATAATATATTTGCAATGGATAGACTTCTCACAATTCAAAGTAAACGCAAAGCTGAATAAAATATAAATACAATTATTTATACCATCAGTAGTACTAATTTAAAATGTATAGAGTTACACTTGAGTATAATTTATTTCTAAATAAACTTACTGTTGAATGTTCGACTGTCCATTGGTAGCTCGAATATGGCACTGGACCTTGTGAATATTCTTGGAAGAGAAATCCAGAGATCAGCATTAACTGGCGGCACTTTCAATTCTTTTTGTAATAAAGCTAATTCTTCACAAACTGGTTTACCTTTTATAACTGTTTTTAAGGCTTCTTGTAATGCAATTTTTCTCTGAATTATAAAAATTAATATCGATATAAATTTGAGAAATATCAAAAATGATTTTTCGATTCACCTTAAAATCCAATTCACTATCCACAATATTTTCGTTCAATTCTCTTCTTAACTGTTTTAATATTTCTTTACTTAAAAATGATTTTATTTCAAGGCTTGTTGAACTTTTTAGGGGAGTTTTAACCGGTTTTATTTCTTCACAAAGTGCTTCTTGAGGCGATACTCCTTCAGGTGCTAAAGAATGTCTTGCACTGGGATTATGAGAATCCGGGCCTATAGTCGCAACCTAAAAATAGAAAACGCTATGCTCATGGGGTTGTATAACGGAGATCTTAGAAGCAGACTCTGTGGCATGCAGATCGAGGAAGTAGCCTGCATCGTATCGGATTATTATTAATGTTTGTTTCCAATCTATCAATGTAGCCCTGATGACATTTATTCCTCAACTGTTTACACTGCTCCCGAAATATACATAGTATATACTTTGAGCTAGGTTAGGTTAGGTTTGTGGTGAGTGGATCTATAAGGCACTCCACTGCGACTGGCAAGAGTCTATTGTGGTTCACACCTATTCTGATTTTACCAAACAAATTCAGCTTTTTAACAAAGATTTGGTGAATGATATTTCAGGTCCGAGGGCGAGAGAGATACCCTGCCAAACATTAGATACCTGATTCGAGCCGCGGCGGAGCAGGCACAAATTATAATATGCTCTGCTGTTTTATCATCTTCCAGACAACGACAGCAAGTCGGATCTTCCGACAGTCCAAGTTTCAGATGATTCAGATGACATAGACCATAGGTCATGCCTGCTGTAGTCTAACATTTGTTAGAAGTCTAAAGCTCTTCTTGCTGTCCAGGTATTTAGTGTTTGTTTGGCAAAACTTATTGGTATGCCAATTATTATAGGTTCTGGTACGATAGATACACGGGCAGCTCACTCTCTTGCAAGAGAGTCTACCCCCTCATTGTTCTTTTTGATTTGTGTGGCCTGGTACAAAGGCTATTACGATTGCTCTGCTATTGCAGCGTCTCCAAGAAGTCCCAACCTAGTTGGGCTGCTGGATGGCGACTAAGAAAAGAAATACCGTTATTTTTGATAATCTACGTTTATATACGTACTTGTGTTTCAGGATCTAGTGAAGCTTGAAAAGTGGCAGGGCCTCTTGATGTGTCCCTACTCTTCTTTCGTCTTCTTTTCCCACGTCTCTTAATAAATTCTTCATTCTCTTCATCTTCTTGCTCTGGAACATCAGGCTGGTAATTTTGTGAAGAGCTAGCCTAAATAAATTCAAGTAGTATGACCTTAGTTTATAAATCCAGAACATTATTTATTATAGACAATATTATGAGAGGGATACTACTCACGTTGTCCAATTTATCTGCTTTTTTTACACTGGTGGGTCTTTTAGAATTTGAAGAAAATTTATTAGAAACTGCCATTAACTTTTGCGATTCGACGTGTTTTTCGTCATCCAGGCTAGCAGATCTACTTAAAGCTTGTTGAATACGAATTAATGGAGTATCTTGATAATATGGAGAACTACCGTAAATAGATAAGTGCTCCTAAAAATCGAAAAATAGATACAATAGTAATTTCAAAGAGTATAGAAAAATTGTAGTTGAAAAGTGTAAGTTCCCCGATGCCTCTCAGTTTTTAAATCGATGAAATACTAGACTCCGTTTCACATTAGAAGAACCCATCAAAGTCTAGAAGTTGCAGTCGTATGCGCGAAGAATCTGCACATAACAATATCGTTCAAAGCCTAATACCTTTACCGATATTGTTATGTGCAGCTTCTTCGCGCATACGTAGACTTTAGTGGCTTTTTCTTATGTGAAACGGAGACTACCTGACTGTGGCTTCTTCGTAAATCGAGTACAAGTTGAGTTTTTCCTTTAATTTGTGAACTTGGAAGCGGATCAGGAGTGATGCATCTCCTTGACGTCGACAACCTTGTTATTCCACTAATCAATGTTGGTGCTGGTGTTTGTGGTCTAGAATCTGTGTCTGTATATCTAGAGATCAATAAAATAACTATAAAACATCCATCAACATTGTAAAAGATAAAAAATGATAAGTACTTACCTTCGAAAAAGCTCTTCTGGTACACTTTCTACTTGAGGTATGTAAATATTTGTTGGAGTTGATTGTTCACCTCCTATATTTAACTCCACATTAAGATTAGGGGAATATTTAATATCCAAGTTCTAAAATAAGTTTACAGTGTGATTCATGAATATTGGCAAGGTTTATTTTGATATACAGAATAGGATGTGTATTGACGGTTTGATGAAATGGTAACCAGGGGATGTCCTGATAAAAGGCAGTTTAGTTTAGCTTACCAAGTTTTCTTTGGCTTCTTTAAGGAGTTCTTTAGCTTCAACGTCAGTGGGATGGTTGCACAATAGAGAACAATTGGATGGGAAAGGATTGTATAACCCAGCGTATGGTTTTAAAACAAATGGGGCTGGTATAGCGATTGTTATCATTTCAACAGGAATCGCCTGAAAAATAATAACATCCAAGTATCTATTTGTTGCAAAAAACATGATATTCATTCAAACAAGAGGGTTCAATAAAACTCAAAGTCATAACCACAATTATTTAATTTTGTCCACCATGTCACATGACGGAACCCGTCCTTATTATTATATAGGTTGGCAGCATTGCCAACTGGCATTTTGTGACACAGTGTCAATTGTTTAAATAAAATAGTTTTCCTCATGCCGTTGACTGAACAACAAGTCTTTCATTTAATACCTTCTCCCTAAAATATAAAGTTAATGTTGAGAACATAAAGTAATATGGCGCAGTCAAATAAAAGAACCAAATAGAAGCTCTCAATGCCGTGAAGAAGCTGAGTTGAAAAACAAGAAAAAACTATTGCATATTTCGTCGATGATTTAAGATTTCGTTTTCCAAAGATGGACCGTGGAATTTCGCCCATGTGCATGAACGGTGGAAACTTGAATCAGACATGGAAATTCTGGAAACAGAAGTTTACTATGTACCTGAAAGCAACTGAAATCATCAAGAAAGACGATTCAACAAAATGTGCTCAATTATTAACGCTCATCGGAGACGAAGGTATCAGAATTTACAATACTTTTACATTTACCAATGGACAAACTGAAACATTGGAGGTATTATTGAAAAAATTTGATGACCATTTTAACCCCAAAGCAAATTTGACTTTTGAGAGGTATAAATTTTTGACATGTCGTCAAAAAGAGGGCCAAACAATTGAACAATTCATCACAGAACTCAAGAATTTATCCTTATCATGTGAGCTTGAGGAACTGAGGGAGTCTTTGGTAAGAGATCTGTTAGTTTGTGGCTTGAAATCTGACCAGTTAAGAGCACAGCTATTTGACAAAGACTGTAAGACATTGGAAGATGCTGTTAATTTTTGCATTAACAGTGAATCGACAAAAGAACAAAACCGTCAAATATCAAATGGTAATGGTGACAACTATGGCAGACAGATTAACGTAGTCCACTCAAAGTTTCGCAACAACAATCCAGCAAAGGCAAGCCCATCACACAGCAACTGGACACCAAATCCAAACAGTCCGGGATGTAAGAAATGTGGAAGAACTCATCCACCCCGGAGATGTCCAGCATATCAAGTTAAGTGTTTTCGTTGTAAAGGATTAAATCATTTTACACAATTTTGTCTAAAGTATCCTAATGCTAATCATAATTTTAATTATAGATCCTCGTTAAGAAACACACAACATAAAAACAATAAACACAAACAAATACATACACTTGAACACAATACACAAGAAAGTGATAACAATGATACTGTTAATAAATTTGTATTTTTAGATTCTGTAGAGCAAAATATAGCTATACAACCACAGTCTGGGACAATCGGGACTGTGTCTGAGGATTCCTGGGTCGAGAACATTGAGATCGATGACACCAACAACATAGCATTTAAACTGGATACAGGAGCAATGGCAAATGTTATCCCTATTAAGGTATTAAAACAAATTAAATATAATATGTCAAAATTGCAAAAAACAAATGTTCAACTTAGTTCATATACAAAGCATTCCTTGCCAGTACTGGGCCAGTTATATTTAAAGTGTAAAAGTAATAAAAAGACTAGCAATTTGTTGTTTTATGCTGTAGAAATGGAATGTATTCCAATTTTAGGTCTAAAAGGTTGTTTAGAGCTTGAGCTAATAAAAAAAATACAAGCAATCGATAATAACTTTCAAAGTGATTCAAAGTTAGATAAAATTTTAAATAAGTATGAAAATATTTTCAAAGGTATAGGCTGTTTAGAGAAAGAGTATCATATAGAACTCAAACAAGACGCTGTACCATCGATTTGCACTGCTAGGAGGGTACCATTAGGTATAGAAGAAAAGCTAAAATATTCCTTAAATCAATTAGAGAAAAATAAAATTATAAAACGAGTAACGGGTAGCACGGATTGGCTTCACCCCATAGTAATAGTTAAAAAACCTGATGGAAATTTAAGAATTTGTATGGACCCTTTTAAGCTAAATATTTCTATAAAGAAACCTACTTTTCATTTACCAACCTGGGAAGAAATAAGTTCAAAGTTACATGGATCAAAATTTTTTAGCACTTTAGATGCAACCCAAGGTTTTTTGCAAGTCAAATTAGATAAGGAAAGTCAAAAACTATGTACTTTTGCTACACCTTTCGGTAGATATTCTTTTTGTCGTCTACCATATGGTCTTTCATGTTCTTCTGAGGTTTATCAGGAAAGAATGTATGAAATCTTCGGAAACATAGAAGGATGTGCAATTTTCATAGATGATTTGATAATATTCAGTGAGAGTATTTCATCTCACAATTCAATTTTAGAGAAAGTCCTTGAGACTGCTAAAAAACATAATATTCGTTTCAATAAAGAAAAATGTAAATTTTTATGCAAAAAAATAACATATATGGGACATCGAATAAGTGAACAAGGCATAGAGGTGGACAAATCTAAAATTCAAGCTATTAATGACATGCCTAGTCCTAAAAACGTAAAAGATTTACAACGTTTCTTGGGCATGGTCACATATATTGCAAGCTTTGTTGAAAATCTTTCAGAAAGAACTTCGATTCTGCGTTCTTTATTAAAAAAAGATTCTATTTTTCAATGGTTACCACAACATGAAACAGCATTTCAAAATTTGAAACTACTTTTAGTCAAAACTCCGTGTTTGAAATTTTTCGACATAAATCAAATGACAACCATTTCAGTTGATTCTTCTCAGAACGGAATGGCAGCTGTTCTCATGCAAAATGGCCGACCTTGTGCTCATGCAAGTCGAGCTTTGACTGAAACACAGTCACGTTATTCTCAAATAGAAAAAGAACTTTTGGCTTGTTGGTTTGGAGCCACTCGTTTTTATCAATATGTTTTTGGAAAAAAGTTTATAATAGAGACTGATCATAAACCTTTAATTTCTATAATTAAGAAACCATTAAATCTTTGTCCACCAAGACTTCAAAGAATGCTAATGCAATTAAGAAAGTATGATTTTGATTTGATATATAAACCGGGAAAAACATTAATCATAGCTGATACTTTAAGTCGTGCTTTCAGCCCACAAAGCAGTTTCAATGAAAATGTAGATTTTGACATTGAATCTGAGATTTGTGCTGTTGAACTTTCTTTAAATATTACAGAAAACAAAAAGCAACAAATTCAAAAATTAACAAGTGAAGATCTTGAACTAAAAACTTTAAGAAATGTCTTAGAAAGTGGATGGCCCACGAGCATAAAATACTGTCCAGAAATTATTAAATTCTATTTTAAGTTCAAAGAAGAATTATCTTGCATAGAAGATTTGATCTTTAAAGGTCAAAAACTTCTGGTTCCCAAGGCTTTGAGGCATGAAATCCTACAAAAGCTTCACTATGAACATTTGGGTTATAAAAAAGCATTGGATAAAGCTAATTTATCATTTTACTGGCCAGGAATGCGAAAGCAAATTGAGGACATCATAACATCATGTAACACTTGTCAAACTCATCAGAGATCTCAGTGTTCGGAGCCCTTGATGACTCATGACAATTTTGATAAGAAAAAATTTAATTCTCATATTTCTAGAACTCAAAGGAATCAGAAAAGACATTATGATAAAAATAAAAAATTTTTACCACCTTTAAGAGTGAATTCTTTTGTGAAGGTTCAAATAGAGCCAAATGCATCATGGCAAAATGGCCAAATTATAAAAAAATTGCCTTTTCGTTCATATATAATTAAATTAAACAATGGCTCTACTCTCAGACGTAACAGAAAGTTCATCAGGGAGTTTTGCACATCTGAAACCTGGAGTAATTCTCAAACTTCACCTCAGACAGGGACTTTCCCTGATTTGTTTTTGGAGAACAATTTTCAATTTGCAAATAGAATATTGAGGGTAGTAGAGAATGAGGATCATTCAGTAGAGAATGTAAGAGATTTATCTGTAAATAATAACAGGGAGCAGACTTCGTCATTGGAAGGGGAAAACTTTAATGACGACTCACTCCTGAGCTCTGTAAGCTGTAGTGAAAGATCGGACAATTTTGTCAGTGGCAATTCAAGCTTTTCGAGTTCCTCTGACAAAAACAACATTGTAAATAATTCTTTTGACAATTCGAAATTTGAAAGCTTTGTAAATAAAAAACTTTCAGAGGGTACTACTAACTCTGAAAATATTGACGATAACAATTTTGTTTCAAACTGGGAACTTCCTGGTACTTCTTTTGACAGTGAGAAAACTTCTCAAAATTCTGAAAAAGGGGAGGAACATCCCACTACCAGTTTTAATAAAACTAGATCGGGCAGGTTGATAAAAACTCCTGCAAAATTAGATCTTTAGTTTTAAAGATATTACAACTCAAAGCTTTCCTTAGATTGTTACTTTACATAAAGTGAAAATCATTTTTAGTTTTCATTGTCAAGGTAACTATTGAAAAATTAAATAAAATTTTTATCTGGCTAATTAACAATAGTTAGTCAAAAAACATGATAATTCACTACAGCATAAGTGTCAATTTGTTTGTAATATTTTGTAAAATTATGTGTTTGTAATTTACGTGTTTGTTTGTAATTATACTTATATATGTGTTTTTGTAATGTAACAAGCAAACTGTGATAAACGTATTTTAGCTTTGAAAAGGGGGATGTCACATGACGGAACCCGTCCTTATTATTATATAGGTTGGCAGCATTGCCAACTGGCATTTTGTGACACAGTGTCAATTGTTTAAATAAAATAGTTTTCCTCATGCCGTTGACTGAACAACAAGTCTTTCATTTAATACCTTCTCCCTAAAATATAAAGTTAATGTTGAGAACATAAAGTAATACACCAGAAGGACAAATGATTCAGCTACTATAAGTTTCGGTACATAAATTACCATAAACAGGCTTCATGAAACATGTACAAGAATATTAAGTTGTTGCCATTAAAAATCTCTAAAGTACTAAATGATTGTTTTAAAAAACACCAATTGAATATGTGGTTTAGAAAGAAAAGAGAAGGAAACTTTTTTTTGGAAAAGACATGGAAAAGAATTAATATTTAGAAAGTAGCAAAGTGAAACAAGGACATTGGCGAAATTTAAATTTAAATTGAAAGTATCCAAATGGATATTTTCCAAAATAACGTCGTACAAAGATAGGACTACAAAGTATATACTACAGTTTTAAAGAGGGTGATATTGATTAATTAGGTTTTTTTGTGCAAAATTAGTTATTTTCAAATGTTTATTGTTTGTATTTTGAATTATACAATTATTATATATTATATACATAATAAACAATATAATGAAAAGTATTTGTTTATTCTGTATTCTTAAAACTTACCTCTTGAAATCGTCTAATC
Organism: Galerucella tenella; assembly: GCA_910591685.1. Classification (NCBI taxonomy): domain Eukaryota; kingdom Metazoa; phylum Arthropoda; class Insecta; order Coleoptera; family Chrysomelidae; genus Galerucella; species Galerucella tenella. The sequence continues at coordinate 27,485 of CAJUYH010001927.1, forward strand.
TTTTTGGTTGGACTAGGAATAAGTCCAGTTTTACTAGTTATTTTCATGATTATTAACAAAAGCGTATCATTACAATCGTTGATTTCATCATGTGGTTATTCATCTAAATTAAATTATTATTGATCAAACAAGGGAAGTTTCTCTGTAACACGTTTAAATCCCCTCAAATACTTATGAGGTTTATTTCCAATCAGTAATCATTTTTTGAAACACTGCAACCTGCAACTGAAAAAAATAGTATTGCTCCTTTCCAGCTAGTTCGATAAGTTTTACTTCCGTCGAAATGCAAATTACTACTGCTAGGTATATTTTTGAACAAACTGCGTCATTTCGTGTTACATCTATTGAAAGCAAAGCACCTCGTGAATTTAAAAAATTGAATCGTTTGTAAACAGGAAATACTCCAAAGGAACTAAATCTGGAGAAAATGCTGGATGGGAAAGTATTTCACAGCCCAATGTACGGACTACGTAGGAGTTTTTCATAATTCTCTTTGGTAAAAATTGAAAATTTTTGTAGTATTTGTAACAAAGATGTTGATAATATGTTTATTTACAATTTCTATTGTCTGAACCTTGGTATTAAGAAGTTAGGTTAGAGGAAAATCGTTATACCTAATGTTCTCAAATCTTTCTTTCTCTTATCCTTATGCCTTCTCAGGCGTCGGATTGGAGTTCTTCCTGAACCCATGTTTTCCATTCTTTTCTGTCCCTGGCTAATGCCTTCATCTCTCCCAATGACTTTCCTTTGTTCTTTCCAATTTAATCAATCTGGTCTATCCATTTCCTCCTGGGTCTTCCTCTTTGTCTTTTTTTGATATTCCCATTTCCATTACATTTCTCGCTATTCTATCTTGCTTCATTCTTACTAGGTGGCCAAACCAGTTCAATTGTTTCTTTTTAATATTTGATATTATTGGGTCTTGATTAGTTATGCTTCTGATTTCTTCGTTCCTTACTTTGTCCCATTTCGTTTTTCCTGCTATTCTCCTTAAATATTTCATTTCCATTGCATTTATTTTTGTTTCATGCTTTTTCTGCACTACCCAGTTCTCACTGGCATAAGTTATAGTTGGTACTGTAATTTTATTGTATATTTCCATCTTTGAATTTATATCAATGTATTTATGGCTTAGTAATGTTCGATTTAAGGAATAATATAATCTTGTTGATTTATTGCTCTGTTATTAAGTTCTGCGTCTATTTTTCCATCTTCTGTTAAAATACTTCCTATGTAGTTATAGGTTGTTACTCCTTCTAATGTTTTGTGATTACATTTCAATTCCTCGTAATTATTCTCCTGTTTCTCATTTACTATCATTACTTTGGTTTTCTCTGTATTTATTGTCATTTTCATCTTTTCTATTTCTCTTGCCAGTAAGTTAATTAGTTTCTGCATTTTATTTCTCGATTTTGATATGAGTACGATATCGTCTGCGTATAGTAGGTTACTTAGTCTGACCGGTACCATGTTCCTGTACCCTATTATCGTGTCCAGATGTCCTCCTTGTCTTTTTATTTCCTTCACTATTTTGTCCATAATAATAACAAACAACAGTGGGCTTAAGCTATTTTGTTCTCAAATCAACTATCGTAAATCCAAGAGAACAATTTTGAAAGTGAAGGCACACAGGCAACCAGTAACGGATATAAGCCATTGGAGGCCCTAGGCAAGGCTTTTCGAGCGACCCCTACAACCGGGATGAATTTTCTGAAATTTAACCGAAAATGGCAAGTTTTAAGATTTTTTAAGGGCTTTTTAAAACAAATCAACTTGGCAACGTTGAAACTTTGTAGCATTGGCGCGCAGCTTATAGGATCTACAAAAATTGTCTTGCCTTGCGGCCCTAGACGGTTGCCTAGTCTGCCTAGTGGTAAATCCGCCACTGCAGGCACCCAATTGTTTTGGTAGATTTTACAGATACTATACTGACTCTATTATATTGGAAATTCACCATTATGGCGGAACAATTATACTGAATCAAAGCGGATGTTTTACACCTGTTAGATTACCATATAGCTTACCACTTTGTTAATTGAAATACCTATATCGTGTTGATATGATGTGACGCCTGTATTAAAAACATATGGCAATAAAGTGTTGCGCAAACAGTAATCAATTTTCTCCTAATGGAAACGTTGAATTGAATCTGTTATACCGTGTACTTATCGTGGTTTGATATCTTTTATGGAATATATTTTTGGTTTTTCAATTGTTCCTTCAGAATGTCTGAAAACAATAACACAGATATTGATGATGTAAGTATTCTTTCGGTTATTTGTTGTATCTGTAATTCAACTTTTCGTTCATTATTTTTTTTTATTAAATGACAAATAAAAATATAGCAGAATATCTGGAAGTATAGTTTACCTAAAGTCAGAGTGGAATGCAAAGAAAAAAAAATAAATGAGCCTCTTGCCGGTGCTTTAAATAAACTAAAAAAATAAGAAAACTTGGAAATTAGAAGAATAATGAGAACATATTATGTTAAAGTTTATCCAAAATAAATTGCAGAAGCTAAAAAACACATGTTTGTCTCCCTTGTCGCCTTTTTTCTTTGATCTGTATGTGACTAATAACTTCAACACTTAATATACCAAAAGAAGAAATAACCTTAATGGCTGCTTGACTATCCGACATTATGATAATCCTTTGTCTTCTGTATCCTTTATCAATATTGAACTGGGCGCATTTTCTTATGGCGTAGATTTCCGCTTGAAAGATACTTGGGGTTTTTCCCAAGCTTTCGGAGTGTTTGGTTCCTGGCCCGAACACTCCTATCCCAGTTCCTTCTATTGCTTTTGAGCCGTCTGTGTACCATTGAATGGCATTCTTTCCAAGTCTGGTAATGGTATTTGGATCCCATTCCTTCTTGTTGGCAATAGAAATAGATTCCTCAACAATTGTGAATAATTTAGCTGAATAGGTTAAATTTACTTTTGTGAGATTGATTTTCTGTTTTAATAAGAGCTTCAATTTTCAATCATCTATCACTTTTTAAAATAGGTGCTCCCAAATCAATATACAGGTAACATCTCGGCTGGTATGGGAATGCGGCGAATAACTTAGAAGACTGGCGACTCGGAACAGTGTAACACTGGAGTAGGTCCCAGGTCACAAAGGAATCGCTGGCAATGAAAAAGCTGGCGAACTTGCAAGAGCAGGATCGTCAACACTGATGAACGGACCCGAACCATCTGTGGGCATCCCCAGAAATTTATAAAAGAACCATTAGAAAAAGTAGCAAAAGAACTGCTCTCAATGAGCAGGAACAAACTACGCACCATAACGGGGCTTCTTACGGGACACTTTCCCACAAAGGAGCACATGAACAAAATAGAGCTGTATAACGGAGACCTCACATGCAGGAGATGCAAAAAGGACACTGAAACAGCTCTGCACATATTATGCAATTGTGAGACGCTGGACCACAGGAGGCAAAAACTAAATGGAAGACCCCAAATGACTCCAGAAGACTTCTACAACCAACCAGTAAAGAACCTGTATGAGGGAACGGATTGGCTGAATAGGCTGTAGTCAGAATGTTAGGAGAATCCACAATAAGCCCAAGAGACTGGAAAATATTGAAACTTATCATTAGTCTAAAAAATTACTGGTTTTCGAGATATTCGCATTTTTAAACTCACCTTCAAGATTTTAATTTCATTTAATAGCACAAAACTAATATTTTTAGTAGGCGCTGATGTCAGCAAACTTATTATCAGCTGTAATATAGCAAAAACATTGATAATATACAATAATTTTGCCATAACTTTCCTCAAGCATGTCGCTTTGAGGTAACAACCTTCCGCCTTCGGAGTCGGGTTGTTACCAAGCAATACGCTTTCGAAATCTAGATATATAGATAATTTATTAGTCTTTACCATTAACAGTAGGATTTCTGACTGGTCACTGTCAACTAAGGAAACACCTCCATACTATGGGGTTAGTGGACACACCTCTATGCAGGATGTGTGAACAGGAAGATGAAACTGTCAGGCATGTCTTATGCGAGTGTCCGGAGTTATCGTCAATAAGAGAGTGTGTGTTCGGTGAGTCTTGGCCTACACCTGCCGATATAAAGGAGATGTCTCCTAGTGACCTGTCCCCCTTCCTGAGAAGGACAGGATGGACAATGACCTAGGAGGACAACTCCTCGGGAGGATGTACAATGGGTCACATGTGGCCTAAGTGCTGTGAGCCTACACACTCACCCTCCCCACTCTACAGATAGAGATACAGATAGTCTTTACCATCAATACACACACATATAACATTAGACAAGTCAGACACAGTATAAGACTATAGTTAAAACAATTAAAATTAGAATTAAAATGTATACAGACAACAGCTCATAACAAACATTTGGTATAAACAAGAATATAAATGAAATAAAATAAAATGTTACATTTTCAAAGTTTGAAATACAAAAAGATCCAAAATTAGGTGAGGAATTAAGAGATGTTACGCCGCCTACCAAATTCATCTAACGAGTAAAAACAATATTGTATTAAAAAATTTTTAAGACTACTTTTGAATTTCTTGAGATGGTTTATTTGTTTGATATCATCTGGTAATCGATTGAAAAATTCACCCCCGGCATATGTTGGCGACTTTTTTAATTGAGAACGACTAAATTTGTTCAAGTGAATATCACTCTAAGATCTCGTATCGTGATTATGTATGTCACTATTTTTCTGAAGGTTGTTTTTGTTGATAAAGGTATAAATTAGAAGTTTGTAGAGATATATGCCTGTGAATGTCAGGATGTTATTGCTCTTGAAGGTGCTTCTACAGGACTCCTTGTAGTCTAAGCCAAAGATCAAACGAATAAATCTCTTTCGGAGAATAAATACCTACTCGCCCAATTTTGCTTGCTCTACCCCAAACAATTACATTGCAGCTGATTGCAGAATATATTAGTGCATAATACAGATTCAGTAAATAATCTTGATATAAATTAGATTTTAAACTATTAAAAGCAAAATATAATTTGTTTAATTTTTTACATAAACAGTCAATGTGATTTTTAAAATTTAATTTGCAATCTCGAAAACCAGTAACTTTTGAGACTTATGATAGGTATGTAGGTATAATATACCTTTTTGTAGCAAGAATGATGCAGTTTTAATATTTCCCAATAAACAGAGGGATACCGTTAACGATAAATAAGTTAATCGCACAGTTACACCAGCAACATAGCTTTTGTGGCGCCCTCTAGAAAATACATCGAAATGGATAACATATTATGATTTTAAAGGCACTAAAACCCCCATCTTCAAATGTTTACGTTTGTATATCCAAAATATTCCAATTTACTGACAAAAAACACTTTTGACATTTCAACTTTCTTATCATCAATATTTCATTAAAGGAAGTTGCGTCAGATTGTAATATTTTTAGGCGAAGAATCTTCCATTTGGACCATTACTTACGGACCACCCTGTATATTATGTTTGACTATTTCCATGGACACTCTGTTTCTTCATTAAAATTTTATTTATTCAATTAATAATTATTTTTAGATTGATGTTTCACAAATACCATTCATTAACACTATCTGGATATGCAAAGATTGTATAGAAATAATTTTAAAGACATCCGCCGTCTTACCAGTTGTAATTTTCGGTATTTTTGGAAACGTTATGGTTATCTACATTTTATGCAAAAATATCAAACTTCGCACAGCTACGAATCTTCTAATAGGAAATATGGCAGTAGCAGATTTGCTATCATTAGCAATACATCCTTGGGTGGTCCTGACTTATGATTTCTTTCAAAATTACCAGCTAGGTGTCATAGGGTGTAAAGGTGAAGGACCAGCAGAATGTGAGTTCAGAATTGGTAGAAATTATTTATTAGTACAGAATGTTACTATATTCGACCAATTTTGATATAGAAACATTAACCACTAATGGGCTTACTTGCCGAAATGCAGGGTGTTGAAAGTTTGAAATCAAAATTTGCTATAAATCAAAAACGCCTTGAATATAGTAACACCCTGTGTGAATCTGTTTGTAGACTGTAAATTATCGATAAGACCAATTGAGTTTTTAGTTCAGTTAAGAAGCTGCATCATGCACTATATTAAAATAATCTCCTGGTAGGTACTTGTCTTTATAGTTTCTTCCTCATCTTTTGGAGAGTATACTCTTGCTTTAAAACCATAACGAGCCAATATACTTATATTTACTTCTAGGTTCACTGTTACTTGCTAGTGTTGTTAGTATGTCAACAATTACTTACGATCGTTTAACTGCAATAGTTTTACCTAAAGAAACAAGAATAACTAAAAAAGGAGCAAAGACACTCATCGCAATTATGTGGATCTTTGGATTATTACTATCTCTACCTATGGTGTTCAACAGAACTTACAAGGTATAAGAACCATGTTCTAATATATGGAAAAATTCTTATTTTTATTATTTTTTGGAAACGAAAGGTAACTCATAACTCGACTATTTGAAAATATATAATCTACTCCAAATAGAGTACTAATGAAATTTTCGAAAATCCACTTTTCAAAACTAAAGATGCTCATAACTCGACTAATATATAATAGATAAAACGTCATCATCATCATCAATCGATTCAGCGAAGAATTTTAAATATTCCAGTGGATTTTGAGTCAATAATTCTGAATAAGGAAGTTAGCGGAAACCAGTTTATAATAAATATTTCCATATCAATCCCTTGCTTCAAAAAAGGGTTTTCGACATAAAAAATGCTCAAGGTGTTTTTTGGGACGAGAAATTGACTGCCATAGTTTGTTTTTGTTAAAATCATTTTTTCTCCTCCAAAATGGAGACATGAAATTTTCGAAAATCCACTCAAAACTCGACTAATATGATAGATAGAACGTACTAGTCTTCATCAATCGATTTAGCAGAGAATTTTACATTCTCCAGTGGATTTTGAATATAAAATTCCAAACAATAAGAAAGTTAGCAGAAAAAAGTTTAAATCGCGAAATATTTTCCATTCCCTTCCATTTCATCGTGGTAAATACCACAAAAATAAAAATACTCAACTGAAATCATAGTATTTATTTGTTTTTTAAATTTAAAATATTTTAGGAACGCCAATGGTTGAACTTTTTAGAAAAATATTGTTCAGAGAATCTTCTCGTAATTAACATATATTGGTATGTTATCATAACAGTGATGGTATGGCTCCCTATGACAATACAACTTATCTGTTATATCTCGATATTTGTAAAGGTAAGTAATAGTCTATTTTCGCCTACTCCGAAGACAAAATATATATCTTTGTCTTTATATCTCGTTTTCTTCGTCTTTGGAGCACTCCCACAGTCAAGAATCTAACTTTAGATATACTTCTTCATATCATATTCATTTTAGTTGGACAAATATGAGAAAATCACCCTGAAAAAGCTAAACCAGCATCACATGAGTTATAAAAAGAAAGCAGCTATTACGATGTTTATAGTAACTATTGTGTTCATGATATGCAGATTACCGTTCACAGGTTATATCATGTATAGACACCAACTGATTAAGGATAAAAAAATTACAGCATCATCTAGCGATGTTAAATTTCAAGTAAGTTTTATTAAAAATAGAGGTATATATATTTTCTTAATAATCTAAAATCACATTTGTTTCTTATCTAAAGTTATCTAGTTACAAAATGTAGTATAGATGAAAGCAAAGTATTTATAGTTTTCTATAAAATTAGAAATATTCGCAAAGCAATCTATGCCGCAACTGTTGGATTAAATATTTATATTTTGATAAATCCCATTTTATAGAAACTACTTACAAATATATGTTTCTCAATACCTACAGAGAATTTTGTTAACTATGAAATATAAAGTGGGTTTTAAAACAGAATCTAGCCAATAATGGAGAAATGATTAATATTGGATTTGGATGTCGAAGATAACTTAAGAGTATTTGTACATGTGGTAACTTATAATAATTTAAATGGGCTAATCGATGTAGATACAAACGAAAGAGCTAAAAACAAACATGAATTGAGCAACAAATTCCATTTCGATTGGTGTGGTTTTATTTCTAGATTCTTAAAAATTAATTTTCTCCTTTTATCTACACCACTCAAAATTCATAAAAATTGTACTTTCAGGAATGTTACTAGTGAAAAAGTATGTTGGCAGTGAAATTATTATTTAAAGGCGCGCCCACATTATGCCGCGATTTGCCGTTGGCAATGCCAATTGGCGACTGTTAACATCCACATATGTGCCGCGAGAGGTCAGTGGTTATCACGTCGCCACTCTCCGTTCTCATCGGATTCCTTTGAAGGACTCATAAACTTCCATTTTCATTAGAACGTACCTTGAAACTAATGATTATGCCATATAATAATGTGGGAAGTCAGTTAATGAGAAGTATCAACATTGGGACAGATTTGTTAAGGATTCATCAAAACAATCTCAATTTCTTCTGAATAATAAACAAGCACAAACTGCTAGACTATTTTTTCAACAAAGATATAGGTAAAATACATATTTATTTAAAAAAAAACTTGTGTAAAATGCATTATTCTGTACACTTTTTTATATATAAATGTTTTAATTTAGACATAAGTATGTTATACTACCATTTTGGTACACAAAAATAATTTATAAAAATAAACACGAATTACGCAATATGAGTTTTATGTGGGTTACAAAGTTTTGAAAATCCCCATTTTTTATCAGGCGCAACAAATGGTCCATTATGCACAATATGTACTACCATATTTGCATGGTATTTTAGATTAGATATTAATTTAGGTGTAATTAGAAAATACTGCGATGAAGCTTCTTGGCACGTACTATCTACAACCAATTCAAATATTCTACGTTCATTATTGGCATCCATTCCTGCAAAAAAATATTTAAATCATACTCTAGTGTCTTTTCCAGTAATTTTTTTCTATTGCCTTAAATTGCCCCCGTATTTTTTATTTGGACTTCTATCCTAGAGATTATAAAAAGAGCGGGAAACAAGCGGGAGAAAAATAACAAAAATACACATATATAGAGTGTTTTCAAATGACACTTACAACGTTTGCATGTAGATACCTCTCGTAAAATTGGACAAAATGATAGAGGGATTAAGGGGTCCGTCTTTGGTCTGGTGGACAAAGACAACACAAAAAAATGCAATGATGAGACTAGGCAAGGTGCAAAGACTTGCTTGTCTCAGTATTGCAGGGTGCATGAGAAGCAAGCCAACGGCAACACTAGAAGCCTTATTTGGCCTTCCTCCATTACACCTCGTGATAATGGGGGAAGCAACGATGGGGCTATTTAGGCAGCAAAATAACCTGAGCAACAAAATAGTTAGATCAGGACACATAACCATTAAGGACATCATAAGTGTAGCCATTTTAGATATGAAAACAGACTATATGGCCACTAAACTTCTCCCCAGTCCCAAATATGAGGTAGAAATACCTCACAGAAAGGATTGGCAAGACTCAAGCAGACTGAAGATTCCCCGGATTCCCCGAGGAGAGACCTGGTACACAGACGGGTCACAGACTGGGGAAGGGACAGGAGCAGGTGTGTATAGTGAAATGAGAAACACAAGATGCTCCTTTTCACTAGGAGAACATACCTCTGTATTTCAGGCAGAGATTTATGCTAGAATTAACAAATATATGACTGACACTCATAGGATAAACATACTAACTGACAGCCAGGCAGCCCTTGCAGCTTTAAACAGCCGCAAGGTAACATCCAGACTGGTAGAAGAATGCCAGAAAGAACTAAATGAACTAGCAGACCACATTAAAGTAAGATTAGTGTGGGTGCCGGGACATAACGGTATTTCTGTAAATGAACAAGCTGATGAGCTCGCGAGAAGAGGTTCAGCAACAGCATATGTTGGACCATAACCAGCACTTGGGACCACAAAGAAGGTAGTCCGAGGGCAAATACAAAAATGGGTACAAAGCCAACATAAACTTCAGTGAAGGAACACCTCAGCTGCAGACTTTGTGGCATGGAGACCGAGACCATATCTTATCTGACTGTGAGGCACTGGACTCGAGGAGACGGGCAATCTTCGGAGAGGCCAATGTGCCACCTGAAGTATATGGCACACATCCAATGGACCTATACCGTCTACTCAAAGGTACGGGGATAACTGGATGGGTGGAATAAATGTGGGAGTAGAGTACAATAAGCCAACAGGCTGCAGTGCACTCGGCATCCCAAACACACAAAAAAGGGGGTCCAGCACCTTTACTTTTCGTAATACAGGGTGTTAAAGTTTTGAAAAATTAAATGTTTTAATTTGATAACTTTTAATTGGATGGATAAATTGATTTGACATTTGGCAGGTTGTTTTTAAATGTAAAAGGGCATATTTTGATGGAAAAATAAATTTAAACTTTGAACACCCCGTATCTCGGAAACTAGCAATATTTGCATAAGGCATGTTGAGCAGAATCATCATATTCTGAGGTCTAGAATCTACAGTTCAGAGATTGGACATTCTTAATGAATCACCATGTATATATAACTTACCTTGATTAATTTCATCTACACATCTGAAAGGCACTGGTGTGAGTTCTTGTAAAGCTAACATAAATGCAGCTGTTGCTACTGCTCTTTCTCCTCCACTTTGAACATTGGAATTCAATTCCTGTAGTGGCTCACCACTACGATATGTAACTTTGATGCTAATACCATAATGGGAAAAATCCTTTTCATTTTCCCCAGTGCAAATACCGATTTCTCCCGCGCATCCCATGCGTTCAAATGCAGCAGCAAAATTTAAATTAATTTCGGCTAATAGTTGTTTCAACGGTCCCAACCATTCTTCTTCCCACTTTCCCATTTTTGTAGTAATTTTATTTAAATCAGTATTCAATTTTTCAAGTTCTTTGCTAAATTGATCGATCTGTTTGAGTCTGTCTTCGTATTCCTGCATTTCTCCATCATCGGCTACGTTTAAACATGCGATACGGGATTGGAGTTGTTCTCTTTGCACATTCAGTGCATCTATTTCGCTTGTTAAATTATCATATTCCGTTCTAAATTCGTCAAAACCTTCATCGACAGGAGTCAATCCTTTAGAAAGACCTTTTGCTTTAGCTAACATCGCTTTGGCTTCATCCATAGCATCATTATATACTTCTTTTATTCGGTTCAAATTCTCTTCCGATTCTTGGCACTGACGTATTTTTTCATTGATTTCATTTTCCAAGTACGCCAATCTTTTACGAATCTAAAATATTATAAAATAAGGAACAAATCCAATAAAATGATCTATAGAATATTTCTGGTGGGCAAGGATGAGACCAATAATCACTCAATTCAATGGTGGCTATGCAAGTAGTTCTCAACTTCATGCCACTACATATGGTCAAAGATTACAGAATAAAAATATAAGATGTTTCACTCCAGGGCGGTTTGATTCAAGTTGCTGTCCCAAACGGACGCCGCTCTCATAAATTATGTTTACGACTCGCTTTTGTTGTCAATAACGGGACCGGTAGATACCAGATAAGTTCGAAAAACTTATTTTATTTTAAGCTATACAGGGGTAATTAGAGAAATATATATTTAAATTAATAGGATTCTTTATCACAAAGGTTTATTTTTAAATGTTAATTATTTCGAAAAATGTTTGGGATATGAATTTGAAAAGGTAATTAAAAAATAAATGAATCAATTCAGTTTTTATCCAGCATCTTAGTAATGTTGTGATACTTCTTGATAATCTGGCAGATATTTATCACAAATTCAATTAAATATACTTATTAGCCACCAGAATAATAGGGCCACTAAATCAGAAATTTTGATCTTTAAAAAACGCGTATTTTTTGGATTGACAAGGTTGAAACAGTAAAAAGAGAAGCAGCTGCAGGATACCTTTATTAAAATTTTTTTTAAATGTAAAATACTAAGGGCGGGTTTATCAATGTTCGGTTAAATCTGTCAGCTACGTAGCCCTCAGCTATCTCTAGCCGCCAGTCAAAGTCTCGGTTACAATAGAAAGCGTTTATCAATGCACCACATAACTGACAGCTAACTAACTGGAGGCTAAGTGTAATTGAGGATTTGATAACCTTGTTCGGGTTATGAACGTGAGTGTAATGTTGTCAGAGTGTAAATTTCTCATTTTAATTTGGTGTAAGGAGGATCACCAGTTACATGAAATATACATATTATTAATTTTATTCGCATATAGGATATAGGATAAAAATATTAATATGACTTTTTGCTCATTTCAACAATTAATTAATAAATTTAAAAAATCTATACAACATAAATATAAAACACGAACAACCAATAAACACCGTTCTAAAATAACAGCGCTCGACGGGCGACGTCCCGTATAATATGCCAAATTAAATGCAAGTAAGGATGTAGGGACATACTGTACCATCCAAGTCACCAGACTTGGCATCGGTGCTTTACGCGATAAATTCGAACGAGTGAAACATCTTATATTTTTATTCTGTAATCTTTGATATGGTGGTGGAAAGTGAAGAATACATACCAAGTAGGGAGGGAAAATTGAAAAAAAATCCTCTTTACAAGATGAACAAACAAATAACTTATTAAAGCAATCGAAGGGAATGGGATAGGAGTATAGAGGGCAAGAAACCAAAGCACACCCAATATATGTACAAAGAAGACTTACCTCTCCGATTTTTCTAATATTTAACAGATTTTGTTTCTCCAAATCAATCATCTTTGCAACTTCCTTCTGCACAGCTGCATGTATTGCAGGAATGCTTTTTAAATACTGTTCCTTTTCTCTTTTGCTTTCATTCTTAATTTCGTCTGGACTCTTTTCAAGTTGTTGCATTTCATTTAACTTTCTCTGAAGAGTTTCCACCCTAATTGTTATTGTTTGTGCACTTTGTCTTTGCTGTTGAATTTCCTTTAATCTTGATCGTGTTTCATTAATTTTTTCATTCAACATATCAATATTTTTGTCAACATCCTGACTCTGAGAGTCATAGTTTCTTATTGTTATTTTTTTGTCTTCTATTTGTCCTTTCAACTGATTCATCTTGACTATATCCATAGATAGTGAAAGACTACCATCAGATTTAACTTCAGTTTGTCTAATGCTCTTTTGACCTGAATATTTAGATAAAATCACATTATACTTAAATTTCTCACTGAAGAATTGTCTAATTTCTTTAGGTGCTTCCTCGTAGCAATTGTCTGTAGTTTTATCACCTAGAGGAATATTGTGCAAATGATATGTTTTACAAAGATAGTTCATTATAGGTGCAGGGGCTGTGAATAAATTATTCATGTAAGTGTAAAAACCATATTTTCTTAAATATTCAATTGCTGTAGCGGGTTGAAATGAAGAACGTTCCTCACTACTAGAATGTACTACATTTACACTCAATTTTTTACCCTCTCTTAAAGATTTTATCAATAGATTCATGTCCGCTTTATGAGTACAAGTAAAAGCTATTCTATCTCTTAGAGGTATTACATTTTCTATATATTTAGCATGTCTGGATTCTAGAACATTTACTTCTAGCATTATAGGTTCGTATATTTCTCCCTGAAACAAATGTTTATTGTTTCTGAGCCAGTTAACTGCTTGGTATGCATCTGAGTTCAATCTTTGAAGATACTGCAGACGATTTTGTTTTACATTTTCTAATTGTTTTGATTCATTTTCCAGTGCACGTATTCTTAAAACACTATCTTGCTTGTTTTGAAGTATTTCATCCTTTTTATCCTGGAATGTTTGGTGCAATTTTGAAAGTTTTGTCATTTCATTTGTGAGAATTTGTTTAAATTTTTCACCTAAAAGAATAAAATTATTAATTTATTTATATTATTTAGCAATGTTTGCCAATTTTAAAGAGATTCGATTTTTAAATTATTAATCAATAAATTTTTTTTATACAATAGACATAATAAACTCTACATACTTTCACTATTTTTTGTACATTCCTCTTTCTGCAGGGTCCGCATCTCTTCTAATTTGGTTGCAGCAATTTTAATTTCCTCATCCCACTGTTCAATTTCTGCCAATTTTCTTTCCATTTCATCATTGAGCTTTCTTATTGATTCATTGACAGATTCAATTTTTTCCAAGTTTGTGTTTGAAGACATTTCAGAATTTCTTATTGCTTGTGCAATCTTATTATTATTTTGTTGTATTTCATTAATTGTTTTCTTTTTGGCTGCCATCTCCTTTTCAGCTGGTTGCATGTCACTCTTATATTTGTCATATATTTCTTGAGCTTTTTTTTTATCGTTTTTTATTTCTGTTAATCTACTTCTTGCTCCTTCATACATTGTCCAGGCAATTTTTCTTTCTATATGTTGTATTTTTTCTGAGAATTTTTTCTTTTTGTTAAAACTTTCCACTCTGCCCTCTAGCCTGTAATTAATAATTTGAAGAAAATAAGACTGACCATAGCCAAGCAGAATTGTTCTCATTTTGTAAAAAATTTAAATCAACATTAACTTTTCCACAGACCAATAAACAATTTAATCCTTTGTTATCGCTAATTGCTATCCTTAAAAACTGTTTACTGTTGTATGATAGCTGTATGTACATGAGCAGCTTTTGACCACAGTATACCAAAACGGTATACTGTGTTTTGACTGAAAGACAACTTAACTTTACATACCTGGAATTTAAATCCTGACAGTCCTGAAGTTTCTTCTGGGTTTTATCAATTGATTCTTGCAGCTGCTTGTATTGATCTCTACTTTTTATTAAAATATCTTGTTTTTCAATTAAATCAAATCTACAAAGAGCCACTTGTGTCTCTCTTAAAAGTTCACACTTGTTCATTTTTGCAAAATCTTGCACCCTATCTTGAGGCAAAAACTGACAAAGGTTGTTAACTTGAACATTAAATGCTTTAATACATTCCATAACATCATTTAATTTAACAGTTCTGTTATTAAGCTTCCAAGTTGATCTATCCCTTGTATCAAATTCTCTAGTCACCTAAAAAATAATGTTACTGAATATAACAGTTCCCTTATATGATATCCACCTTTACATAACTAATATATATTAACCTTTATAAATTTATTATCCTCATTATCCTGGAGGTAGATATTTATAACAGCCACTTCACAATTGTGTTTAACATACTCAGCTATTTTAGAACCTCTACCGACAACTTTTGGATTTCCACCTAGACCTAAAATAATTGCAGCAACCATAGTTGATTTTCCTGTACCATTGGGACCTATTATCATATTTAACTTCGGTCCAGGATATAACTCAACATGGGAATAAGTTACGAAGTTTTTAACTTCAATTTTTCTTATTGATCCTGGTTGATACATGTCGTACAAGTTTTAAATCATATTAGAAACTTTCCTTGTTGATTCAAATCACTACATTCAAAACAATCACTTTTTTTGCATCAAAGTTTAACATTAACCTATTAAATTAAAAGCAGGTTAACTGTGATTACAAGCTTTTAACTGCCATTTTCAATCCCGCTCCCGCCCAAAGATTTTTTACGAGTAGTCTGACAATCGCCGGCTACATAACCACATTATTGACGTCACTACACCAACATGTTTTTTTTTCAGTTAAATCAGTCTTACTACATATTATGGTGCATTTCTAAATATCTTATTTTCATCAATTCAGCTGTTAATCCAGTAATTTATGGAGTAACAAACGAAAGATTTTTAAAAGAATTCAAATCCACCAAGATAGCGCAATGGATGTGCGTATCAGGTATGAAGCAAACCGCATCAAAACCAACACATAAATCCACACAAAAAAAGAAACGAGGACGTTCTGAGATGAATACTAATTATAAAATATTTATTATTTTTAAAAGAAAACACAATGTAGCAGAAGATCCGGATCCAGTACTTTCTACTAAAAAAACCATCAACACTCATCTTTAAAAGTATCAAATGTTATGAAGCGATTCATTAAATATTTTTTTTAAAACTCAAATTTTATTTTAATTGTATTTTCTACAATTTGTGTGGATTGTAATGATGATAGCGTATACTGATTATAATTTTTTCTACTAACGTGCGGAAAGTGAATCTTTTCCGCACTAAAAAGCGTGCGGAAAGAGTCACTTTTCCGCACTAGTGCGGAAAGTAAATTTATTGACATTTGAGGAATATACTGACATTTGAATATTCAAAATATGTATTTTGTATATCCAAGTTTACCAAATGACTGAAAAATTAAGAAATTTATTATAATTTTGCTATAATTTTCAATAAAAAAACTTATTTTTCAATCATTTTTTAATGGCCCTGGTATAAGCCTCATCAAATGAATGTCAAATAATAATAATTAATTTGTTAATATGCATTTAATAAGAAATGTATCTTTATGTTAACTTTTGGGTTATTTTTCGCATGCTAGTAGAAAAAATAGTGTACCTAACACGTGCGTAAAGTGACTTTTCCGCACGCGATTGCTGGCCGAACTCGCTAAAGCGTCGTTCGGCCATCTGCAATGGCGTGCGGAAAAGTATCACTTTCCGCACTTGTTAGGTAAACTACTATATTGGGAATCTAGGAATTGTTATTATACATTTTAAATTTGGAAATACATCCAGTATCATTTTACAAATTGTATATCGAGCCAGTAACTAAATTTGAAAATGACCCTGCACCATTTTATAGGTAATCCTGGCTCTCGTACGATTTTCGAGTTTTTGATAATTAAGAGTTCGTGATGGATTAAAACTGTGCAGGCCCTCCGGTTTGGCGGTGGTGGCGTCTTGTAGTTGCGTCCTGAG
>CAJUYH010001928.1:0-32218 GCA_910591685.1 Galerucella tenella
AAAAAAAAAATATATTCAATGCATTTAACAAAAATTATCAATTAACTCTCAATAATGAGTGTCATTAATTAAAATAAAATTGATTTTGTCGGTGTGAGATTGGAATGTATGGATAGAAAGCCAACCACAATCACACGCAAACGTGCATTGAATTGACCCATTAAATAATTGTACAATTTAAATATACACAACATCACATACATATAAACAATAATATTTATATATTTATTTATTTATTCGATTAAATTGAAGAATGAACGCGAATATAACGATATATTATTTCCAAAAATTGCCGATGGTGTAAGGAGACAAAGAAGTATATCAAAAATAATTCCATTCCCATGTGATACATCAATGGGAAGGTAAACAATATACGTATAAAAATATTGAAATAAAATAATATACAAGTGTGATAATTATTAAATAATTGTAATTAATTGTTTTTTCTTTTGATTATAATTGTGAAAGTAGATCGAAATATTCACCAAATAGCGTTCATCGACTCAGACCTGGTGATATTGATGTAATTGGTGGTCTTGGCGATTCATTAGTTGCTGCCAGTGGTGCATTAGAAGAATTTGCCATTGGTACATTTATTGAAGCACGTGGTGTGAGTTGGTGCGCTGGTGGACAAGACAATTGGCGTAAATATTTTACAATTCCCAATTTAATAAAGGTATGACAATGTTAATTAATACAAATATAAAAATGATAAATAAATACGATGATATCCAATTCATTATAATGTTTCAGGAGTTCAATAATAATTTGACAGGTTATGCAACGGGCACAGGTGAATTTATTTCATCAAAAGCCGGATTGAATGTTGCATATCCCGTGGCGGCCACTGAGGATGCTCTCCATCAAGCCAAAATTTTAGTCAAACGAATGAAAAATAATCCCATGATTGATATAAAAAATCATTGGAAATTGATAACAATATTTTTTGGTGCAAATGATATTTGTTCGGCGCAATGTTACAATTGGCGTGCATTTTCACCAATTAAATATGCCATGTATTTAAAACGTGCATTGGATTATTTGAGAGTGGCATTGCCAAGGACATTAGTTAATTTAGTGCCAACAATAGGTTTGTCAATATATTGAATTATAAAACGGTAGTGTCCATTCGAAAATCTATCCAATAATTGCAATTCATATCAATTTAGTATACAATTGTTTTGTCAATTATATTATTAATTTCAAAAATTTCCATTTAACCCCCAAAATAATTTTACTTTTTATTTTTACTTGTGTTTTTTTCACTGTGATATTGTTGAACAATGGCTATATACAATGAGATAATGTGAATTTTCTTGCAGACGTAACAGTGTCGGTGCGCGTTAAACGCAGCACAATGTGTAATTTACTTCATCCACTTTATTGTGCGTGTTTACATCGCAACAAACGACCTGATATTGCAGCGTCCAAAATGGCAAGGTTATATCAGCAGGCAGCTAAAGCTCTGGTTGCATCAAAAAGGTAAGTAAGTAAATATATTTATAGTAAAATAAATGCAGTAGAGTATAAAAATATTGTAATACTATAAATATTTCATTTTTTTTTTCATTAGATACGATACTACTGCTGATTTTACAGTTGTATTACAGCCTTTCATGACAATATTCAATGCACCAAATTCCGATCCACGCACATCTCCACCACTCGATTCAAATCTCGTCACATACGATTGCTTTCACTTCAGTCAAAAGGGACATGCGCTTGGTAAATCAAATTTTTACATTTTACTTTGACATTTAATAATGAAAAATTGATTCATTTGCTCTCCCGTACTTTTTTTCTTCTTTTCCTATGATTACCTTCCAAATGATCAATATATCTACAAACGTTAACACACATTGATAAATTATAATTGTATTCTGCATTGCCGACAAATGATAATCCGATTGTATGAAGTTCATTGAAAAAATGATAATTAATAAATAATGTGTATATTAGATAAAAAATAAAATATTGTCGTGAATTTGCATTTTATTCAATATGACAATTTATCAAGTGCGATTAATGATTTATCAAAAAATTTGCATATAAATATATGATTTATCGCCGTGGTTCTCATTGCATATAATTTTGTATGTAATATGGGTGTGTACAAAAATATATAAATAATGGAATAGTAAGAACTTGACGAACCGAGACAGAGAATAAAAAATAATTGAGCAAAAAAATTATTTGAATTCAGACAATAATAGTTCAAATGCAATAGAGAGAAAAAAAAAATAAAAAATAATGAATAATTGAATTATTCTTTCGTGCTATGACGTTGGTAGACGCACTAATGAAAAAAAAAAAAAAAGAAAAAAAAAGGAAAATACGGTCCATGAGTGAATGAATTAATCAAATAAGAATTGTGGGTATAATTGATGTTTTCTCGTCTGCGGTCGTACGCACATGGTATAATAAAAAAAACAAAAGAAAGAAAAAGAATTGACCGCCGCTGTATAACATAGAGCTATATCCCGTATTGTTATAAACAATCGTCTATAGAAATACTGACACAACACATAAATAGTGATGTCTACGTCAACATAAAATAATTGTTTATGTCAAATTATTTCTCGCGGAAGAGCCAAAAAAAAATTGAGACAAATAATATTTATGATAATTTTTTTTCTCCAGTTGCCAATCTACTGTGGAACAACATGTTGGAGCCTGTGGGTAACAAAACCACCCATCACATTCCAATGATGATGGAAAAAATAATTTGTCCTACCGAAAACACGCCATTCATATTTACAAATGTTAATTCACATTATTATTACTCAACTGGATTTCAAGACAATGAATTAACTCATGATAAATCAAAATAATTCAATAAATAAATATATAAATAAATAAAATAATATATTGATACACACATGCACACACACACACACGAATGATAAGACAATGAGTGCAGAAATAAATGTGTGTATATAAATACTCCGATAAGAATTTTATTGCGTCTATGCTCTAAAAAATTATTCAGTGCTAAAGTTTATCAATAATATATCCATATCATTATTTGTATTGGCATATAAATTAAATTTTCCATTTGGATATCAATACAAAATGGAGATATGTATAGAATTTTGTTGGTATAGTAATATAACACAAAATCAATTGCTCAATTGTATTATATAAATATATATTTCATATAATTTCATATAATTTTATAAAAAATTCTTCGTTTCATTACTCTTTCATTTTTTTCATTCTCTTCTTGTTTGTTCATCAATTGCTTCAGGCAATTTCTCTCTTATACATACATAGTATTGACAATTTTTATACATCCATAAAAAAATATTAATAATAATTAATCCACAAATGTCATGTGATGTTTGTTTTTTTTTTTTTGCAATTCTACATTTATCATTCAAATATATATTATTACTGTTAGATTGTTGGCCATTTATATCGTCACAATTCCGTGGCCAATTGTCAAACTTGACACATTATTATCAGACATTGATTATGATATTTTAATGAAATTCAAAATAATTCAAAACAATTGAATATTGCGCAGTGAAATATTGTAGCGAATGCAGTTCTAATACTGACACACTGACTAGCATACTTGATCTATTGTAATGTAAATAATAATTATTACAGCGAATGTCAATGAATCAATCAACATTAATCATTCAATTTAATATGAATTGTCACAATAGTATGATTATAAAAATGATTACAAGTCAATATTAAACATCAGTGCATGTGTACAATGCCAATATACTCATGATTAATGCCATCATAATATATCAATATGTCCCATTTACATTTAACTGTTATGTCTTCATCATAATCAATTGGACAACTAAAAAAAAAAAAACAAATAAATAAATAATCATAATGGATTATTTGAAAATTAAATCGTCCACTATATTTAATTTATCTGTCATTCGATAAATTCTTTCGACATTGATCCTATCACAGATCGCCCAAAAATTCTTTCATTATCATCGTGAATTTTGTTTTTTTTCATATTATTAATCAATGAATTAATCAATCAATTAACAAAATCATTTTGCATTTTTTTTTCTTTTCATAAGCAAGAAAACACGACTTTGATTTTATCAATTCAATCATTTTTTCCTCCATTGATAAATTCCACCTCGATTAAGTCCATTGCTCGTAGCAAACGACCCAAATGCATCAGACGACGATGATGAAGATGAGGTTGATGATGATGAACTCAATACACTTGTAGATCTTGCTATTGGTTTACGTGTCGGATCCAACAGGCGATCCAACACTTGGCGAATTGTGCAATGTTTGCGATTAAATGGATTCGTATACATCTTCAAATCTCCTTTTATTATTTCAGCTCTTCCAAATGAACAAATTTCTTCTCCTGATATCAAAGTTCAACCTCCCAAAGACTCCACTTTTATCACCAAAAAAAAAAAAAAAAACAAAAATATCACCACAATCGCGCATATAAATATCAATAATAATAAATTGTTCTGTAATAAAGTGACAAGTGTATATTTTTGTATTGTAAAATTAAATTGTTAAAATAATATAATAGGAGTGAAGATGTATTAGCGCGTGAATTCACAAGTTGAATGTGGCGAGCTCACGTGATGCGAACGGTTTATAAAGCCTGGCTGCCGCCTATCCAAGACCTTGAGGTTATGTTTCGAGTCTTGGGCAATAATTCTACGACCAGTCTGTATAAAATGTCCATATATATCTGTGTGTATAAGTGTGTTTGTGGGTAATTGTGCGCGGGATTCACCTTTTCATCTCGATACGGTAGACGACAACCGCGTTAAAAATTAAAAAATCCACGCGCTCACTCAATTAATAGAATTCATATCAACTGGCCATGTTACATGCAATGTGTCGTCATCAGTTAAAACGTCCCGGCGAGTTCAATTGAGTTTACAATTTATATAGGTATATATTAAACTATGGAATCATCAGTTATATTTAAGAATATTCACGTCATGTGATATCCATCGATGTTGATTGAATTTAATTGTTCGCCTGGACAATTGTTCAATGAAAGAGACAGCGAGATAGAGTGGCAGAGGGAGAGAGAGAGAGAGAGAAAAAAAAATGATAAACAAATACAAGGAATAATGAAAGGCGAAGCGATAAATGATGAAAGAACTCTAGTGATTTTCTGATATATTCATTTGAACATTCAATTAATTCACGTTATTATTTTGTATTTTATCACAATTATACATTCTATATCGTGCAAATGAATAAGTGAAATGTTAAATAGTACAAAATTATAATGATTGTGTAAATGATGATAAAAAAAGAAAATTATGTAATGAGAATTGCGGTTGGTGAATTACAAATTTTGTGAGTGGAAAAATAAATGCGTACAGTGAGTTTATAAGAAATAAAATGAAAGCATGAGAAGTTGAAAATAAAAAAATTAATAAACAGCGAAAAAAAAAAAAAAAAAAAAAGATGAAGGAGAAGAAGAAGGCAAGATATTTTTGTCTTGGATATGTATAAAGGTGTTGGCCTTGACAATATGTACTTGTATTTTTCAGTTTTAAAAGTTACCCGTCCATTTTTTAACTTGATAGGAAAAAAAAAAAAAAAAAAAAGATGAGTGAAAAATTGGTAATGAGAGATGATTAAGCCACGTTACTAATTCAATTGATGGTTTAATAGTTGTCAATTGATTAATAAAAATTGCAATAAACAAATTGCACGTGTATAAATAAAAATATGTATGAAACATTATCGTAATTGTGTGCCTTAAAATTTCCAACCACTTTCACGTGTCATCAACCTCTTGCCAGTATACCGCGGTGAAATAAATATTTTTATGTAAATGTCAATGCCAAATATCTTGGAGCAAATGGAAGTGACGATAACGATAACAACTTGTGGAGAATAATAACACTAATAACAAAAAGGAATGAAGAAAAAAAAAGAATGAAAGGAACAAAATTCGCCACTTGTTAAATGTACATTCCAGAAACTTCAACCGAGCTCAAGAATTCCAAGAAGTTTGGTTATGTTATGTTAATAAATTCGGAATGAAAAGAAAAAAAAAAATTAAAAGAAGAAGAAAGAAAAATTCCATGGATATATATTTTTGTTTGGTTTCATGTCAACTTGGTCCAGATTGTTATCAATACAAATTGTGGGAGGAATAAAATTTATAAAAATATACTACAACAGCAATAAATAGAAGAAGAGGAAAGATAGAATTAATGGGACACTGTCGCTGTGTATATATACATTTATATATAATATATATTATGACATAAGTCCAAAGGAAAGAAAGACGTCATTGCACGTATATATACATATCTTTATGTATTAGATGATGAACTTGGTACCTATCGTAAAAATCGTGTTTTATTATTATTGTTTTCATTCTTGTAAATTAATTTACCATTCCGTATAAATGTCGGAATAATTCACGTACTCGTGCGTAAATATTCCAATTAAATTCACTTCTCCTTTTCTATTTTTTTACCGGTGTTTATCCTATTTTTTTTATTCTTTTTGTTTAAATTGCAACACGCAAATAAATCAAAGTTCACTTCAAGTGAAGTACAATTGGAATTCAATCCAATTAATTCCAACATTTGAAAGCAAAACGTCAAATAATCCACGGCTTTCTTTGTTATTTTTCCTTTGAATTCTCCTCAATATATTTATTCGATTGAGAATCGAAGTATGAAGAGTGTTTTTGGAACTAAAAATATACAGAATCATCATCATCATCTTCATAATGTATAATATAAAAGTGCTCGTCACACAGTCTTCAAAACTTTACCCGCAAAAACGCGATATTAATTTGAATTAGCAGTGACATCTGGCGGCACTTGAACAAATTTATATTTGAAATTGTAACGTGATAAAATCGTTGCTAGCTTCTATATAATATAGTAGAAACACTGTATTTACGCATTGGTGTGAGTAATGTAACAGTAAAACTGTGACTCAGCTACTCGGATTATCGTAGTCCATTGGAGCTATTGAAACTATTCAATCTGTACTACATAACCAACAATTTCCACACACATATATATATATATATATATAGAAGTATACCTGAGGAAAAGTTCTAAGAAAGACCATTGCCAGTACGTGATTGCCGTTTGATTCGTCTTGGGTATATATATAAAGTTTACCGGCACTTCTATAAAACTCATTTGATCTTTGTTGCATGGTTTCTACATTGCCACATAGGCGATAGCAACAGTTTTCATCTGACCATTTGGAAAAGTAACATACAGTTGACGTGGAAACATTTTGTGTAAGACCACACCCAAAAATAAAATTGGGATATTGTTAATTATTGTATTATTTAGTGTAATATTTGTGAATTTATTTATTTTATCGTTTGATTGTAATAATTTGCGAATATTTTTAATTGTTATTGCTTACATTATTGTATATTTTTCAGCAGTATCTACCAGGAGATTGAAACTGTAAACGCAATTATGTCTGGCAGTAAATATTATCACGTTCAAGTAAAAATCATATTCAATTATTTATATTAAATAATGAAAATATTGTTCATACAATTGGGTTGACTTTTTCTTTTTTTTTTTTTTAGTGTACACCAACTGTTTATCCAGCTGATCCTTTTGATCCTGAAGCTGACGCTGCAACATTGCGCACAGCAATGAAAGGATTTGGCACTGATGAGCAAGCAATAATTGATATTCTTGCGCGTCGTGGTATTGTTCAACGTCTTGAGATTGCCGATAAATTCAAAACAATGTATGGCAAAGATTTGATATCCGATTTGAAATCGGAATTGGGCGGAAATTTTGAGAATGCAATTGTTGCATTGATGACACCATTGCCGGAATATTATGCAAAGGAATTGCATAAAGCGATGTCGGGTATGGGAACTGATGAAGATGCCATTATCGAAGTGCTCGCGTCACTCAGTAATTATGGAATTAAAACAATATCAGCTGTTTACAAAGATGGTAAGTAGTTTTCAATTAATTTTTATTTTTCATATATATTCACATTGCCACTCTTATTTTATTTCTATTTCATATTCTTAATTGTTATTCAATGAAACAATGAATTATTTGTGTGAATCATTGTTCAGATATTTTATATGATTAATATATTGATGTCATATATATATTCATTTATCGTTGTATGGTTGACCTTCAGATGTGTTTGCACATGACACACTTTGATAGTTATCCATTGATGAGAAAGTTCTACTCACAATTTCAATTATAAATAAGTGTAGTAGGGATAGTGGGGATAAATATTGAATAGATTTATGTATTTCTTGGGAAATTTTACAATTGTCATTCATGCAAAACATTTTATGCATCATTAGAATCTTGTAGTGAATACGAATTTTTATAATACATTATGTCTAAATGAATCATTTTTAATTACTAAATTTAATCGGAAATTCACTTATACTTATTTCAGTTTATGGAAATGAACTTGAAGATGATCTTAAGAGCGATGCGTCAGGCCATTTCAAGAGACTCCTCGTTTCATTATCATGCGTAAGACAAATTGACGAAAAAAAAAATTGGCATAAACATTTATTTATTTCAATTGGTTTTTAATTTTGACTATTGTTTTTTTGTAGGCAAGTCGAGATGAGGAGCCCATGGTCAATGTAGATGCGGCTATTGCTGATGCACAAAGACTCTTTGAAGCTGGTGAAGGACAATGGGGAACTGATGAGAGCACTTTTAATTCAATTTTAATAACGAAAAGTTATCCGCAATTGCGACGAATTTTTGAGGAATACGAGAGCATTTCTGGTGGAACAATTGAAGACGCTATAAAACGAGAATTTTCTGGATCACTCGAGGACGGATATCTCGCCGTTGGTAAATAATAAATTCATTGTATTCAATTGTTTTATTAATTTAGAAGAGGATCGTGGTAAATATATAAATTTCAAATTGATAATATGTTGAAAAATAATTTTATAAATTAATTTTAGTTCGATGTGCAAGAGATAAGACGGCATATTTTGCTAAAAGATTGCATTCGGCAGTGAGTGGAATGGGAACTGATGACCATACATTAATTCGAATCATGACATCACGTTCGGAAATTGATTTGGGTGATATTAAAGAAGCGTATGAGCAGATGTATGGCAAATCTCTTGCTGGAGATATTGATGTGAGTAAATGGCACTTGTATTATTTGCTTTGTACTATAGAATAAACTCTTATTCATTTTTTTTTTATTTATACGACAAACCATCACAAGTTACAATTTAAATTCACTTATCTATCTTTTTTTTTGGCATTGACATGTGTGCAAAACTGATATCTAATTATTTTATTATGTTTTTTTATTCTTATTTTTCGTTGTTATTTAATTGTTGTAATTTCAGGATGACACGTCTGGGGACTACAAGCGACTTTTGCTTGCTTTGATCGGCTAATAAATAAAAAAAAACAGAACAAAATTACATAACCTATAACTACTTCATTTTCCATTATTTACATATTTAAACAGAGACAAAGAAAAATTGTGTTTAATAAATAAATAAGTGTCCAGACATTTCTCAGCTCTATATAATATGGTGAGATAAAAGAAAGAACAACAGATCGGATGAATTGGCATATATCAAAAAATATAATATTTTATTTCATGTTATCGTTTTTTATTGTTGTTTTTTTTTTCGAATTTTTTTCATTATTATCACACTAATGGCATTAAACATCAATAAAAGATTATGGGAATGATTTGCATGCGTTGTAACGATATTTAACACATTTTAATTTTTTATTTTTCTGCCTGTTGTGACATTTTTCTCTATCATTTGTATTTATTTCGACAATTCATTGTAATACGTGATGGATTCTTGTATGATCAATTAATTAATTTATTAATTTTCATTAGTTTGTAATTATTAGTGAGAAAAAAAAGTCATTTTCTTCATCGTCATAATTTTTTTTT
Organism: Galerucella tenella; assembly: GCA_910591685.1. NCBI lineage: Eukaryota > Metazoa > Arthropoda > Insecta > Coleoptera > Chrysomelidae > Galerucella > Galerucella tenella. The sequence continues at coordinate 9,895 of CAJUYH010001928.1, forward strand.
TCTCATTTTCAATTTCAGAGTGACTGCAGCGCTGATTTTAAAACTCTACTATTAGCCCTGCTGGGTTAAAACCAAAACTAATTCATATTTATAAACAATGCGCACCTGAATATTGTTACTATTATTAATCACAAAAATTCATAATATATAACAAATTCGTTCGTATAACAAATTAAACTACTCAAATACGCATATTTTTCTTTATATATATTATATATATATATTTATTTTTGCTGTTCTAAATAATGATGTTAGAATATAATAAAATATTGTTGGCGACTGTGTGAATAATTGGTTTCATATAAATATTTATTTTTTTCAATTCACACTTATTGACGAATTAATACAGAAAATGTTGCGGGATTTGTTTTTTTTTTTATTGGTTACAGGACGATTGTGCGGCCGTATCAAAAAAATTACTTATACGTCTGCTTGGAAATTGAACTGCTACATTCTCCAGTATATAAAATAGATAAACAGTGAGTAATTAGATAGATTAGTCATAGAACACAAAGTAAAAAAAAAATAATAATCTGAACCAGATATATCTATATTTTTTGTACTGTTGGCATATTCATTATCTCCTTCAATTCCATTTCAAAATTGTCTTTATATATATTTTTTTTCATAGTCAATCTGTCTATCGCACGTTTAAATTGTGGAATTATATTTATTGTGTCTGGCGGTAAATGAAAACAACCAACTGTTACACTCTTGTGAATTATATGATAAACGGCAACTTTAACATCTACGCAACCAGAAAAATGGCGATTTTTAAATTCTAGGTTATACAATCGCAAACATATTTCAGCATTAATTTTCTCCAATTCCGGTATACCAATGCACATTGGTGGTGGATTACGCGCTAATTATAAAGAAAGATAATTATAAAAAATTATAAATTATTCAATAACATGGAAAATAGAATTATATTTTATATAAAGTGTTATAATTATATTACCTGAGAATGTTTCATTGATCACAGTGTAATTGTTGAATGTTATTGTAAAAGAAATTCCATAATCGTTGGGTAAAACGGAAAAATTTGTGCACACTAAAGTTCAAAGAAGAAAAATAAATAAATTGAATTGTTGGCATGAACATTGTGTATATAAATATATATGTATATATATTTACCCAATCCTGTTACAAGAAAGTGAATATTCACTTTTTCGCAGCATCCACAACTGTATGTTGAACATTGACAACCCGACGAATCATCAATAGTCGACGACACATTTGATGCATTGTCTAGATCTATTTATAATATTTCCAATTTATATTTCTGTATATATATATATATATATATAAAATAATTATGATAACAATGATGGATCGTGTACGTAGAAGTTACCAAGATGAGTTTCTTCAAGTTCATATGCACACGACGATGCAGAATAAATCACGAGAATGCCTAAAACAAATTTAAAACCTTCCATGATATTATTTTATTAATAAAATGCGTCCGTTTATATTCTTTATTGCGATGTGAAATAACAATTACTGGCGATAATATTTTATCTAATTATTTATTATTATTATTTGACTGAATGGTAAGTTACCGACTGTGCCAACATATATTTAAAAAAAAAAGTGCATATATGTTGCATAATAAATTAATTTTATGTATTTATAAATATTTATGGTAAGAAGGTGTAGTAAAAAATTACCGAGTAAATAAAATGAATATATCGTTAATAAGTACCAATATAATTTTATAATATGTATTATGTTTGTATATGTAAAAGTGTACACGACGTTACGGTATCGCGCCCGCACATTTGCAATTTGAGTACCGCTAACTTCACATTGAATGTGATTCACGTTTCATTGGCACACTCTTTTATGTATACAGGGTGTCCCACATCCTCCACATATATATATATATAAACACACTAAATTGGTTATAAAATATTTTAATGAATCATAAAAAACCAATATTACTTCGAGACACATAATTGAAAATGAAACAAATAAAAAAATATTCTCACCGTGCAATTTTGCAGATAGAGATAGAATCAACTTAATATATTTCTTCTTCAATTGTATATACTCAATGCACTTGAAACAATTTGCACAATTGTAATTGAAAATATTGTATATTGCACCAATAACAATTGCAAAAAAGTAAAACTTGATTAATAAAAATAAAAGAAAAATTGTAAATGATGATGTAAGCAACTTGTTTTCTTTCATTATTTACGTGTAAGTCTAAAGCAACATAACCAATATCATCATCATCATCATCATCGTCATCATCATTGTCGCCTCCTAAATAACACAAGAAAAAAAATTAAAAAGGAAGATAATGAAGAAAACGAATAATAAATAAAATAAAATACTAAACAGGTCGAAGAGTGCATCCGTATCCATATTCTGTGCTCTTTCCGATTCTCTTTCGTTTCCTCTCGGTCGTCTTCGGGCTAATGGCCGTTGCTACTGCCAGGTAAAGGTCGTCAGCCCAAGCAAAACATGTGAATGCTTGGCTTTGCTCAATTTTCTTCTCTTACTCTCTCACTCTATCTCTCTCTCTCTCTCTCTTTTATATCTTCTCACATTCTCATATTGCATTTGAGACCCCGGATGTCCGCGCCCTGACCCACAAGTGGGACCCCGTTGGGGCCTTACCCTCTTATTCCAACTTGCGACGATGATGATGAAGAAGACGATGTAAGCGGTGGAGGATGACAACGATATGCGCTCGTGCGCGTGTATATACACACATTTCTCTCTGTCTTCCTGTTGTTTCGACGAAGAACTCGCACTTATAGTCAGTCAGGCGATGAAGTTACGCGCGATTGGATTAATTGACAAGCTCACACGGTTGAGTGACAGACACACACACGTGTCTTATTCCTAATACATACATATACAGATATTTATTTAAGTTATTCAATATTTTTTTTTCCCCCTTATATTCAATCCAAAGATATTTTTTGCCGCGTAAACGCGTGAGTGTGTGTACGTGCGCGTGTGTATCTATATGTATGTGATATTTTTATATTAATTTTTATTATTGTATATATATATATATATATATATATATATTTATATGTATATATATATATATTTATATGTATATATATATATATATTATATAAACATATAATTTTTGGTTTAATAATGGAAACGAGACGGATTTATTTGAAATTATTTGCGATTTTATGTTCAATTGTGATTAGTGTTGATGCACAGGACGATGATTCATTGGCCGGCAGTTTTTTTTCAGGTAATTCCATTGATTATTTTATCCATATCAATTATCCATACCAATCAAGTTGAATTAATAATAAAGAATTGTCGTTCAATTAAATCCAGGTAATTTATTAGATTTTTTTTTTCGTTTATTATTAACGTGAAAAAATGAAAATGAAATTTGTATTGTCAATTAATTTGTTCTTCTTCTTTCGTTTCATCAGGATTTTTCGGATTAATAATTGAAGCACAATGATAAGAAGTATCCGCATCTGTAGAGAAATAGAAATTTCCATTTAAAGTATATATATTATATATACATATGTACGCGACACGGTTTTATATAGGTATAGGAATCAGCGAAGGATGCGCCAAGTGTCCTACTTAAAGTTGGTCGTATCGTAACGCTATGCCGGATTGTCTGTAAGAAGGCCGCCATTCGTATATACTTGGCCAGCTTTGAACAAAAAAAAAAGAAGATGAAACAAAAATAAAAACTATTCACAACGGTATATATAATATCGATCATTAACAATACAAACGCACGTGCAATAATCAATTGAAAACAAGTGAAAAATAAAATAAAACCCAAGTAATAGTTTGGAATAGTCAATTGCAAAATATGGAGCAATGAAAATGATGATAAAAATAAAAATTAACGTTTGAAATTTATCTGGCCTTTGATAAATAAATAAAAAAAAAAAGCTCTGAACAATTTAAACAAAAATATGTAGGTATTCTATGACACATACACATGCACATACACATACACAAACACCAATGCGCACCGTTCATTAACTTACCGTTATATTTGTTTGGGGCCGTTATTGCTACAACGTTAAAAAAGAAGAAATGGTGAGGAGAAGCAAAAGAGGCAGAAAGTAAAGAAAAAAAAGCGCAATGATACCCGGGTAAATATAAATTTGTTTTATTTTTCAATAGAGATGAAAAATAAACTATGCAAATTAATTCCACTGATTAATTGCATCCATGTTTTTATATTTTTTTTATCCTCACATTGAATTATCAATAGTGAAAATAGTGAAATGATAGCTTTAATTCACATTTATAAATGCAACGATAATGACAAAATTAATGAAGACAATTGAAAAAAAAAAATATGTATAATAAATAAATTGATATAATATTGAATTGCAAAATTCAAATAAAATAAGTGAAATTTTCTTGAAAATCATTTATATGTATATATGTATATATGGTTATAAGAGAAAAAACAGGTTCAACGGTTTCTGCTACATAGCTATACAATCTTTACATATATACACACATATCATAATCCATTTGACTCAGTTCAATGACTCTAAAGCAACACAAAACCGCTATACATATACACTAATATAATATGGATATGTGTGGGCGATTCAACATCTTCGATTATGTATTCAGGAATTTTTATTAACCTTCTACATATAAATTACGTATGTATCCTATACAAAAAATTCCAACACTATTTTACATCATATCATCAGCCAATATATCCTTAAAAAAAAAAGAAATTTAACTCTCTCATCATTAAAATCGCCACTTTTTTTTATTATTTATTTTATTTTACTTTTTTTTTAATGTTTCCTCCTGCTCCCTTATTTTTTTTCTTCTTCTTCTTCCATGAATGTAACTAAATTAATTGACGTAAATTACAATAATCATATAGAAGATGTTATAAGATTGTGGTATAACGAGCGAGAGCAAAATAAAGAGAAGGAAATAAAAAATAAAAGAAGTAAAACCTCACTTCCTGTGGCAAAGAACTCGTTGAGAGAATATAACGGCATTGGACCACGATTACGATCAAGACTATATCATTATTACATAATCATCATCCATAAAACGTGTATACACATATATATTCAATGTGACATTGCCCTCAATCTCTTTACCTTAATCTTTCTATTTTCATCCTTAAACATTTATTTTTATTGACCGTTAACAATATAAATACGCAATGTAGCAGCAGTCTCAATTAAATTATTCCAAACAATTAATTGATTTTATTAATAATTCATTGTCATTTGCATATTATTTAGGTCTGCTTGATTCAATAGCAAACACTGCCAATAGCGCAGACTGTCCAGGCGTTTGCGTTCATGCATTGGCAACATTAATTTGCGATGATGTGCTGGAGGATGTGCCGTGTCCAACGCCAAGTATGCGCTGTTGTGTCAATGGACCGATTAATGGCACCGAAGAAACCTCATTGTCTGAAAATGATATTGATGATGTGACAAGTGTATCGCCACCAAAAGAAATCACAACAATTTCAACATCATCAACCACTACAACAACAACAACAACAACATCAACAACAACAACAACATCACCACCACCGCCGCCAACAACTACAATGGCTGCTATTGCTACTACAACAGTTGCACCAACATCAGCCCCACCGTCCAAGTCTACTTTGGTAATTTTATTACAAATAATCATGTTCATAATTTATTTAACAATTAAATTTATCCATTAATACGGTTATTCTATGTGCAGGAGGACTTGAAAAATACCAATGACAAACAATCCAGTTAGTATTCTCATTCATTCAATCATTATATTGGTTAATTATAAATTTTTATTTTATTTATTCAATATTTCTGTTTGGTATTGTAATGTTTTTCAGTGACTAAATGCTCGGGAATATGTATAGAGGCACGTATAGCTGATTATTGCGAGGCAATAATTAATATTGATTCACTTTGCAAGCCTGCACATCGATGTTGCGTTTCACGCGATTCATTTGGCAACAATCCACCAGCAGAATTTTATGTTATCGATCGTTCAAAAACAAATGGCACTCGTTATGAAGAAAAAATCAATGACAAATTGCCAAGCACTAATTCACCAATATCGTATGCTGCAACAACAACGCAAATAACCACCACAACAGCATTGTCAATTGCAACAACATCACGACCAAGACCGCTACCATCAAAGCCATGCAAGGGCAATTGTTTCAATGTACTTATTGCACTGTTGTGTGACAATATTGATCGTGATGCTTACTGTCCATCAGATGGAACATGTTGTATCAGTGAACCTCCAATGAAAGAGGTAATTACACACAATAAATTGTCCGCTATTTTATCATACATTTTGTATATACAATTAATTTTTACGGATTTTTAATAGGAAATTACAACGACTGTTCGACCATTAACGCGAGCACCGCCACCAAAATTACCCGTGTGTCGTGGCTTTTGTCTTCTCCCAATAATGGCGGGATTTTGCAATCGTCCAAATGTTATCATTACACGAACTTCAACGTGCAAAAGTGGATCATTCTGCTGTGATGGAAGTCACGCACCACCTACGGTATAATTTTCCATATCAAATTATATTTCAATATTATTTCCTTTATTATTGAGAAAATTCATCGATTCAATTATAAATTCGATTAATTTGATATTACAGACGCCAAAACCAAAACCTACAGTGTCACTGCCATTGGATCCACGACCCGACTGTCCCGCGTCATGTATCGTGTCCTATTTATCATTCACTTGCTTCAGTAAATATTATATTTGTTTATTTTACGCCACTTTATTATTATTATTATTTTCATTTGACAATTAGAATAATTTATAAATAATTAATTAATTTTGTGTTGATTAGGAAAGGCAGATTTAACGGATTTATTCAAGTGTGACAAAGTTGGACACCGTTGCTGTGCACCAAAATCATTAATTCGTGAAATGACACAAGGAACCTCGAATGACGCATCGATAACCAATAGAAACGATACATTTTCATCAATTAATTCACGCCCATACATATCAACAACTCTACCAACTCCACTATGTGCGTATACCTATATTAAAAAGAAAGACAAACTATGAATTTTCATATTATTTCACACATAAAAAAAAAATACTTGTTTGATTGTTGATTAAACAGATGAAACGACATTAATCACAACTTTACCAACCACATCATCGACTACATTAACTCCAGCAACAAAGAGCCCTATCTACAGTAAATATGTTTGTGGTGTAAAAGGTACATCACGTGGTCCCATTCAAGCTCGCAGTTTATCCAGAGATGCACGTGTTGTTGGTGGTGAAGATGCTGACGCTAATGAATGGTGTTGGCAAGTGGCACTTATCAATTCGTTGAATCAATATTTATGCGGCGGTGCATTAATTGGAACTCAATGGGTTCTAACTGCTGCTCACTGTGTAACAAAGTGAGTGAGAGTGTCTGTTTAATTGTTAATTCCAATATTTTCACTTAATTTTCATGTTATTGAGATAATATAATACCTGTTTTTGCAGTATTGTTCGATCAGGCGATGCAATATATGTACGAGTTGGTGATCACGATTTGACACGTAAATATGGAAGTCCAGGCGCACAAACGTTGCGTGTTGCTACTACATATATCCATCACAATCACAATAGTCAAACACTTGACAATGATATAGCATTGTTGAAGCTTCATGGACAGGCTGAATTGAAAGATGGCGTTTGTCTTGTGTGTTTGCCAGCGCGAGGAGTCAGTCATACTGCTGGAAAACGATGTACAGTTACTGGCTATGGTTACATGGGTGAAGGTATAATGATAAATTATTATTAGATATTTTTTTCAATTATTATTTGAATTGGACGACATTAAATAATTGATTATCCATTTTTTTTTTTTGCTTTTGCAGCCGGACCAATTCCGTTGAAAGTTCGTGAAGCTGAAATACCAATTGTTAGCGACGCTGAATGTATCAGAAAAGTGAATGCTGTGACGGAAAAAATATTTATATTACCTGCAAGCAGTTTTTGTGCTGGTGGTGAGCTTGGAAATGACGCGTGTCAGGTAAAATTTTATGAAAGAACAAAAATATATTATTATTCACTGTGACAAACAGATGAACTTATTTGATTATAATTGCTGTTTGTTTTTGGTTTTAGGGCGACGGTGGTGGTCCATTAGTTTGCCAAGACGACGGATTTTATGAATTGGCCGGATTAGTTTCTTGGGGATTTGGTTGCGGACGCGTTGATGTTCCCGGTGTTTATGTAAAAGTATCAGCATTTATTGGATGGATAAATCAAATAATATCCGTGAATAATCTCTAGTTAATGAAAAAAAAAGAAAAAAAAATAAACAAAAAAAGATGAAAATTATTGAAAATTATTAATATTATTACAATAATTAATTTTCTGTTTCGTATTTTTTCCGTGTTAGCTGCTGGTTTTTTTTTTCTCGTTTTCGAATCGTTGTCGCGTCTTGACGATGAAATTTTATGATAAAATTAATTCTTTGAGGTATTATTTGATTCAAAATGCGCTCGTTTCTCTTATCTATAATATACAAGGAGGAAAAAAAAAGAGAAAAAAAATGAAAAAAATCATTAGTTTTTATTTATTAAATTAAATATTGTCAAGGTGCGTCAAAGTTTTTCTTCAAATAGTTCAATATGGTTTTATATGCAGTTAATTGTTTTTTATGTGTATTTTTTCCTGCCTATTATTATTTTTTATTTTGCATTTTAGAAAACGCTTTGTATATTGAATGCTCAAAAACAAAAATAGATAAGTCATAATTCTCTCGAAAAATTTAGATATATAAATTATATTTTATATATTAATGTCTAATATTGATGATAAATGTACATTCCGAAATTGAATTTAGCAAAGCATATACATATATACCTTGTATATGAACAATAAAATTATGGGGAAAGAAAAAAAAAATGAAGAAAAGAAGGAAAAAATAATGGATAATCATTGTATGCAACGAAGCATGAATGAAGCATCCCCCATTGCAATAATTATTACGATTTAATTGAACACATAATTATTTCAAAGACAAAATAAGAAGAAAAAAAAATTTAATTTGAAATTGTGTTTATATATATATATATATATATATATATATATTATTTGAAAGAAAAAAGTATTATCACTCAATGCGTGTATTAAAAATTATTTATCACGAAATGTAAATGAAAGAGTAAAATTTAATCTTCATTTTTTACTCTAATCACAAAATAATAGTGAGAAGACAAAAAAAAAAGAAAAAGCAACAAACAAAACTAAAGTAAATTTTTTTATTTGAAGAGTAAATATTTTAATAGCGTTCAATAATACACAAATAAAATTGTCTCAGACTCACTATCGTTATTATTATCATTATTATTACGACACAAAAAACAAAAAAATGAAATAATAATAATATAATTAATAATCTAAGCAACAGATGTGTATTAGAAAAAAAAAGGAAAAAGAGAAATTAACTATATTCAAGGATTGAAATTTCCAAATATCTCCAAACGTTCATAATACACAAATACGTTATAATGATTTGTATTTAAATTTTATCTTCAATATGTGTACTTAGAAAATAATAAAACATTATATATAGTGTATTATTATTATTATTATTATTATTATTTATTATTACATATATATATATATATTTAAATTTACTCATTGCGCGATGCGAGAATTCTTTTGCCTGTGCTGTTACCCATCCGCGATTTAATTCCATATTTTGGTTGTTTCAAACTTGGCTTAACGAAGTCACTGCCATTTCTCCCACCAATATCGCCATTTTCTTTATTGAAAAGTTCGGATTCAGATTTAGCGATCGATTGATTTGTTGCTGTGGTAATTGTCATATTGTTGGTGGTGACAGCTGTGATATCTGATACTGATGCAGACTTTGTAATAGATGTATTGCTCGAATTATCATGTAGACTTTTATTGATTGGCTCTGATGTCGGTAATACATGATTTATTGTATTGTTTGCAGTGATTGGTGTTGAAAATTGCATTTCATTGCTCACTATCGTGTCATTTGATGGCGAATTCAATAATGTTGAATCAACACTCATTGACGAACTATCAAATTCACTTTCATTCGTTACTGATGTTTCATTTGTTCTTTGTTGACGGTAGTGTTGAAGTATACGCGAGTGCGGTGACGTTTTTACCAATTGTCGTGGATATAAAAATTCTCGTTTAGCTGGTGTTGTACCAGTTGGTTTGTCGCGTTTTAAATCAGCACCCCAGAATTGCTCAATTTTCTCCCTCGTTTCGTTCAAACGCTTTGACATTTTTTCATTCCATTCCATTGTATAGGACTCTTGGGTAACAAATTTATTGTTAAATTCAGTGAAATCATTTTCCACTTGTTTACGATGATTTTCTGTTGTTTCTTCATGACACCTGCACATCTCCGCAATCATTTTCCAATCACTATCGATTAATGCTAATGTTTTTTTGCGATCTAATTCAGTTTGTTGTTTGTATTTATTTTTGTGTGATTTCATTTCGTTTTTATGGGTGGATAAATTTTCACAATTTTTCTCGAGCTCCTTCTCCAATTCTGTCTGTATTATTGCAGTTTTTTCTATTAAATTTTCCGACAATTTATAATTTTGTTCAAGCTCATCGGATAATTTTTCCGTTATTTCTGTTACATTTGTACACAAATTTTCATGAATAAATGTCTCAATTTCGCGTTGATTCGTTGATATTTTTTCCACTTGAATATCAACATTTTTGCACGTATTTAATGCGGATTTGGACGATTCAATTGTTGCGATTCGCCGTTGTTTTTGTTTATCATGCCATTTATTTAATTCACGACAATAATTCTCATTTAAATCCGTGAATTCTTTATCCTCAACCACCGATTGCTCAGCTATTTTTTTTACAATTTCAAAATTATTCGATAGCAATTCCAATTCTCGTTTCAATAAATTTCTCTCATTAACAATTTTGTTAATTAAAATTCCAAATGTATTCTTTGTATTTTCACGTAGATTAATTAAATTTTTTGTCGTCTCCTCACGAATAATTTGTAAATTTTTGCCAATTTTATTTTCCATCAATTGCGAAATTTTCGGGGCAAAATCAACCGATATTTTTTTCAACGCTTCACGTTCCAAGTCTGTCATTGATGTAGCATTATTTATTATATCCTCAAACCACACTTCATAATTATCATATGAAACATTAACATTTTTCGTCAAATCATCCACAACAGACTCCTGATTTTTCATTAAATTACGTGACATACATTGAATTGAATTATCGAAAAAACTATTATTATCAATCATTTGTTTACCAATTTCATTCTTAGATGACAAATAAAAATCCGCCAATTCCCGCGCATAATTCACCAAATCATTTTCAACTTCGCCAAATTTTTTAGCAATATTTTCCTTAAATTTTTCACCAATTGTCTCATTTTCCATTTCAATATCGCATTTCCGCGCTATTTTCTCGTGCAATTTAAATGTATCAACTGTGGCAATATCAGCAACATCAAGCAGTGTTTTTGCTTGCTCCAACAATTGCGTTTCCGTTTTAACATGCCTTTCAACTAAATATTTCTGTTCATTTCTCTCCTGTTTTGTTATTTCAACTTGACGTTTAGTCACAACCAAATCCATCCTCAATTCCATCAATAATTTTTCCTTCGCCGCCATAGTTTCCTCCAATGCTTTGATATGATTTAATTTTTCTTCAATTTCTTTCTCTTGAAATTCAATTGTCGTTTGCATTGCATTGTAATTCTCATGTGCTAAATAAACGCCATTACGTTCGCGAGTCGCCAATAAATCACGACGCAAACGTTCAATCTCCTCAGTATACTCCTTCAATAGAGCTTTCTTCGACAATTTCTGATTTATTTCCGGACGATTTGTTATATTTTTTGCGCGATGTGCATAATCCAATGTTGACAATGTTTCCTCTAAATTGATACTGGCAGGCGATACCGTAGCAATTATCGATGTTTTTGTACGTCCACCAAGTGATTCTTGGAGTAAACGCGTTAATTTTGATTCACGATATGGAATGTGGGGTGCACGTTCAACCAATGCTGTTATAACACGTCCAAGTGTCAACAACGATTGATTAATATTCCCGGCTTCACGTGCGCGACGATCAACAGCACCCGATCTACCGACATTTTCACTTCCCGCTAAATCAACAAGATTCAATTTACCTGTTTTTAATAATTCCTCACCGTCAACGGTGTTCTCTTTAATATGAACAGTCAATGAAAAAACTGTGTGCGATCTGCTTGAATGTGCGTTCATTAAAGTCGCGGCGGTTTGTCGTTTTTCCGAGCCCTTCTCCAATATCTTGTACACTTCATTTTTATTGTGCACCGTGACTTCCTCAAGTCCATGAATTATTACTGCACCTTTTTTCGTTGCATCCTCGTAAAGACGAATTTTCGACGCGTCATCATTTGGTGATAGAAGATCAAAGAGTTCCTCGTTGTACAGCTCGAGGAAACTTACGCGCACGCTGTATTCCTGTGATTCCAACATTCTCAGCTCGTCGAATAGGTGGCTTAATGATCGCGGTATTATACCGGCTGTTGTGTCCTTTATCACATAAAAATAAAATTGTTTAGTCATAAATATCACAATGCAAATACATTTAAATGTATCAATTGGACAATTGTAAAATTATTTTTAATATAAAATTAATAGCTCACACTTTGCCAATGAATTGCTGGATCATTTGACATTCCTTCCATTGTAAATGTTTTTCCTGTACCGGTTTGACCATAAGCAAACACAGTACAATTGTACCCTGCCAACACTTCTTCCAACAGTGGACTCACCACCGCATTATAAACTTCTAACTACAAATCAAATTTAAATTAACACAAAGAATTTATTATAAAATGCTATTTTCAATTGTATATTATATGTGTATAGTTGGGTTGGATATCATTGTGTTTTTCATTTATTTTTCATACACATAATGATTTCTAACCTGCTTCGATGATGGTCCAAACACTCTGTCAAACGTGAATTTTTTTGTGAGCTTATCTTGAGGTCGCTCTCGTACAATACATTCACGTGGTGATGCCACTTCGACCACTGTTGATGATTTTCCACAGATTTCAGCTTGGTTCGGTGGCCTTTAATCAACACAATAAATTAATAAGGCAAATGTTTTTCGAGAGGTGGAAATGTTTATTGGTTAATTGTGAGATTGAATTTAATAATCGAATATATTATTCGTAGGTATAATAATGGATGAGTGACGGAGGCGTTGTACAATAATGTACAATACTCACCTAATCCTAGCAAACACTTGAATATGTTGATTTTTATCCTTTTTACGTCCCTGTGAATCGCCCATTTTTCCAACAATTTATATTCACTATTGTGGTTATGTGTATTTTTCTTCTTTTTTTTTTTTTTTCAAATAAAAAACTGTGAGTTTAATAATTATAAAAATTATTTGAACCTTTTGAACTTGCACTGTTGCTTTACCCAACAACGACGAGAACTCGGACTGGCAGTTACGAGCGTTACAAATTTTTTTTGAATAATAATTGGTGTGTTTGCCGCTAGTGTTTTTTTGGCGTCGGCACATTGGAGGATATTTAAGGCGAATTTATAATAGTCCTGGGGAATTTTTAATTGAATGTGAATTACATGAAAACAGTATCCAAATATGTTTATGGCCGTACACTTTGACTGAGGGCACTGTAAAATAACAAAAAAAAAAAATAAAGTAAAAATCAAATTCAATTTTTACATTTTAATCGGAAAAATTGTCATATTAATTTATTGTATTAAATGAACGACAACAATGTCGTTTATAATTGCAGCAAGATTAATAGCACGAGGATGTCGTACTCACAAGTTGTCAGTCAATTTTAACTCTATTGCTCAAAAGACATTGAATGAGAAAAATTTTTTTAAGGTTAGAAACAATTGAATAAACATATTATCATACCTAATAATATTGTATTGAATTTTTTTTACTTCTGTATTATTGTTAATAAATACTATCAGATATTAATTAAATATTTCTCTTTTCAATCAGATTCTCACACCAGTGACACAAAAAAGATGGTTAAGTGATAAAAACGCAATTAAAACCAATACATCATGCAATCTCGAACACATTTACTGCGGGAAAATAAAACAAAAAATTAAATACATCAAAATACTTTCATGCACAACATCATTAGTTAGTCTGATAATTCAACCCTATGTGGTACTCTCTATTTTAGAGAATAAAACTATGACATTAGCAATTACTAGTGGACTGCTACTCTCTGCATACATCATTATCACCCCATTGTTTTTGCACACTATCACAAAAAAATACGTCAATGATATTTATTACAATAAAAATACCAAAACTTATATTGCCTCGACCTTTACACTTTTCGCACGAGAACGAAAGGTATAAAAACAAACATTCACCTATTTTATAATGCATATTAAATTCAATTAATTTATTGCAGATTGAATTTACTCCTGATGACGTTGAACAACCGGGTCTAGGACAAGTGTTAACAAATTGTCATATAAAGGGTCGACCAATGCTCATTGATTTTGTTAATTTTCTCAATCCAGATCATTACGCAATGATTATGGGCTACGACAAGCCAATGAAATTTCGAATTGCGGATAATAATGATAATAGGCAGCAGACTGAAGAAATCAAACATAAGAAATCAATGAGAAATTGAATTTCAATAAAGAAATCGAATCAATGAAACAATTTGAATATATTGATTGGTTTCATTTATTTTTCGCTCTTTTTTTTTTTATCTAATCCACTTAATTCCCTTAACTATATTGTAGTCATCTTATACGTATCTATATATGTATATAAATGTGTGGATGTGTATGTATGCACAGCAATAGATGAATTGAATTTGTCATGTAAAATCAATGACGGTTTTCACACTACAAATTATTTACATTTTCAAATTTTGTAGTTTTGCTCAATATGTTGTAATAGATCTATTGAGAAATAAAATTGAACATGAACTTTGTCTTTGTGTTTGAATTGTTGCGACAATTGAAATTAGAGTGATTGATAAACATGGAAAAATGAATAATTTAGGCTGGAAGTAGATCAAAATCATCCGAGACATGGACCATGGGCACATGAATATCGTCTATTTGTGGCGTGGCTTTGAATTCGCACAATCCAACCTCCTTTAATTTCCATTCCCAATCCATTTTTTGCACTGCATGCAGAGACTCGGCTTCATTGTGGTGTCGCAACAGCATTGCTTCCTGGAAAATGCCAAAAATGATTGTTTCTTTATTTTCCATTGCATATAATAATGAAAAAAAGAACAAAAAAATGATAAACAAAATTGTTTTACCTTAATCTTTTCCCATTTGTCATCGACATCTTGCAGCCAACTCAAAAATAATCGTCCATTGTAACGGCTTCTGGCATTCCTATCTTTCTCCTCTTGTTCCGGTGTAATAACATTGTAAACCTCTTCATCTTTAAGTATAGTACAAACGGAAAATGGCAATGATTGATTGGCTAACGCTCGGGCAGCGCGGCCATGAACACGTAAAATTTCTTGCTCCACTGACAAAACTAACTTCTCCTTTTCCACAACATGCTGCATACGTAAACGATATCGCTCCTTCTCCTGATCGACATACAACTCCTTCATTGCACCCTGCAGTGTCACGGGCGGATTGATATTCGGCTCTTTATTGGCATTCCCCGCCAATACATAAGTGCAACGATTCATCAAATAATCTTTGAATCCTTGCGGTGGTTTCGGTTGAACTGGAAACAGTCCCTTTCGTCTACGTTCAATTTGTTTGCGTATATTCAAAAACAATTGATAGCAATTGGTTATTGGCTGATCATGCGGATGAACTTCAGGTCCAGCGTTTGCCGTCTCATTTGATTCGTTTGCCGCGGCTGTTGCAGCTGCAGCAGCAGCAGCCGCCGCTTGCTGCGCCTCTTTATTCGATTTCATTTTACGCTTTCGCGGATGTAATTCAACTGTTGCCGCAGTTGTCGTAACACTGGTGCTCGTTGTTGATGTCGCAGTTGATGAATTCTCCGAATTATCACAATTATTATTATTTTCTTTCTGATTATGTTTCGTATTTACATCGGATTTATCGGATTTATCAGCATTATTATTGGCTGATGTTTTTGTTGATGTGTTTGCTGTGGCTGTGGATTCGGATACTGTTGTGGTTTTATTTGTGCTGTCATTGTTTGTTGATGTCTCGGGTGTTGGCGAATGGTGGTGGTGCTGTTGCTGCTGTTGCTGCTGTTGCTGTTGGGGCGATGAATTATTTGAACGATCATTCGTTGATAATGATGATGATGATGATGATGAGGTGGCGCCTGCCGTAGTGGATGGTAATGGTGACGAGTTTGAATAAGTTTGATTTGTAGATTGATTTGTCGTTGATTCTTTGGAGGCCGCCGAACCATTTCCGCCATTGCCACTTCTGTGAAATTACATTTTTTTTTTTCAACGACGAATAATAACGGACAATAATGGGGAAAAAAAAAAAAAAAGAAACAAACCTGTGTGAACTTCGTAATACTCTCTGATGGTGTATCGAACGTTCTTCATTGTGAATCACTCCAGTAAAATCTTTTTTATCGTCATTTTTTGGTTGCGCCGCTGCAACTTCAGTGGGACTGGTTGTACCACTCGGCGTTTGATTCTGATCTTTATCACTTGAATCATTGCTATTTGAACTGGCAACAACATACGGCAATTGGTGACCCCTTGTTGATATATTTTTGCCACTTCTCGCACCGCCCTGTTCCTGCTCCGACGTTGTACTCTGTGGTATAACAATTTTTAATGGTGGAACCTTTGGCGCTGAACCCGAATCCGAACTCTTTGGACGCTCATCATCGCCATCAGAGTCCACTACTGGCGATGGTGTTGCACTTTGTTTCAAATTTGTTGCTGCAATCACTACGGGTTTTGGGCTATTGCTGTTATTGCTATTATTATTAATATTTGCGTTTGACGTTGATGTACCAGATGGACTTTTTCGGTCAATATTGGTGGTTGTATTTGCACTAACATTGGAATTTACGTTGGATTGGTTATTTTTTCCAGTTGATGATGATGACGATGCTGATGATGATGATGATAACGATGATGCAGTGTTGCCACCGCCACCTTGTTTTCCCGATTTAACGCACTGTTCAACAAACGATGATGGGGTTGAGTTTATCACACTTGTGTCGACCTTGTCGGACTAGAAAAAATAATTTAACAAATTCGACATAACAATCATGCAATTTTCTTTTTCTTCATGGCGATAAAAAAAAAAAAATATATCAAAGATAAAAGTTTTTTTTCATTTGCTGTTTAATTGACTAATGAAATAAATTTTCATCATAATAGAATAATAATAACAATAATGAATTAATAGGGAAAAAAAAAACATTTTCAACTATAACAATTTTTACCATTAAACAATACCTTTTCGCTATTGGCAGTACCAGTGCGTCCCGTGCTCTGTCTTCCTGTGTTTCCAACTTTAATACCAATGTTCTCCTTGGTAGTACAATCACCGGCTATTGACGCTGTCGCTGTTGCTGTTGGCGCATTTGAATTCGTATCCTTGCGTTTTTTCCGACGATTCTCTTCGTCCTGCTCATCGCCATTATCACCAGCGTCAAATGGCCGTTTGGCCGACGGTGAATTAATTGCACTCTGACTTTCATTGCCACTGGCACACGTAACCCCACCAGAAATTCCGCTTACATTTGCATTACTCGTCAACAATTCAACATTTGTCGTTGTTGTTGTTGTCGTCACTGAAATCGTTGTTGTTGCACTTGCATTACTATTATTATTACTATTGCTATTGTTGCTATTTAATGATTGCGTTTGTCCAGATAATTTTATATTGCTAGTGTTGTTGTTGTTGTTATTGTTGTTGTTGTTACCATTACCACCGCCGCTGACGCCATCTTTTTCTTTATCTGAATTAAGTTTTGGTGATGAACTTGTGCCGCGAACTGGTGTAACTTCTTTTGAACTTTTAAATTCATAAATATCATTGCCGTCCGCTATTACTGTCGCTGCACTTGTTGTTATTACTGCTGATGTATTTGCATTAACGGTAGTGGAATTTGGCCCAGTTGCTGAAGTATTTCCGCCGCCAACAGCTGACGCTGAAGTCGACGATGCACCAGCAATCGATGCTGTTGTTGCTGTTGTTGTTGTCGATGTCGTAACTGACGGAGATGACGTTAATGACTTCGATCCTTCCATTTGTTGGCTTTGAATTGTACCACCAATTATATTATTGCTATTGTTGCTATTGTTGATAATATTACTGCTACTGCTATTGCTACTATTGTTTGCGTTGTTATTGTTGCTCTGACGTGAGCCAACGCTATTTTTTTTATCATCCCTTGTGCCACGGACTTGGTTCAGTCGTAGAGTAACTCTTGGCGAGCTTCCAGACTGCCCAGTTGCCGATCTGTCCACTGAAATAAATATATACGAGACGTTTAGTTAATTGTATAATTAATTAAACCCAATTGATAAGTAGGAATTAATTTTTTTTTCCGAGTATTGTTACTATTGCGTGTTTGAAAAATAAAATTATTCTAAATTGTATATTTTTTGTACAATTTTTTTATTTTTTTCATTTATCGATTACAATAAAAACAGTGAAGGCTTGCACTTGTGTATTCAAAATGGATCATGTGAATAAAAAATTTTAGAAAATGAGAAAAAAAATCGATATTGTGCTGATAATAATCTGCCTATTGAAA
Organism: Galerucella tenella; assembly: GCA_910591685.1. Lineage (NCBI taxonomy): Eukaryota > Metazoa > Arthropoda > Insecta > Coleoptera > Chrysomelidae > Galerucella > Galerucella tenella. The sequence goes on from CAJUYH010001928.1 coordinate 28,620, forward strand.
ATTAATGAATTCTTTTGACAAAATAATCATTGAATATAAATTAATTTTTTTCGAATCAAGCTGTGTCAATAATTAATTATACACCCGCACGCATTATTATCTACGTCGAGTACAATAGACAATTGATAATGATTCGAGTATTCGTATGTCTGTGTGTGTGTGTGTGTGTATTAGTGACAAAAATGAAAAAAAATAAATATAATGAAATGACGGAGAGGAAAGATAAGAAGTTGCGATAAAGGTCGATGAAAAATCCTCATAAACGACAATTATCAGAAAAACAAAAAAATTTCATTTGTAATGTCATATCTGTACGTTGTCCAAAAGAAATTTGGAAATGATACAATTAAAAAAAAAAACGAATAAATAGGATATTTATCATGTTAACAAATGAATTGTAAATTTATTTGGACATTTTTGCAATTAATTTACGTATTTTTGAAATACTTTTATTTATTTTATAGTCAATTGTTACGAACAAAAGAATTTCTGGTCACCCGGTAGAATCAAGAAGGCCACGATTGGAGCAAAAAAGAAACACAGAAAGAGAAAGAGAAAGAGAAAGAACGGTAGAGAAAGAACAGCAACACGCTTACTGCACAAATATCAAAGTGCAAATGTAGAAACTACACAATATGTTCATACACACACACACACATATATACACATACAAACAAAATAAATATATCGAATGCACTCGAAAAATAAAAAACGGAGTAACAAATAGACGAATGTAAAAAATAAAAACACTAACAACATTTCAGTGAATCTCCATATTCATCACAATAATATCAATAACATTAAATAATAACAGTATAACACTGTGACCATAAAATAAATATTCACACGTGACAATTAATAAAAATTGTTGATGAATATGAAAAAAAAAAAAAAAAAAAAAAATTTTTTCTACATTCGCATTTTGTATTGATAACATACACGTATTATATATCAATTTTTTCCCAACATTTTCCTCATCTTGACTCTCTAATATTCCACTCTCGACTCAACTGGCGTCGCACAACTGTTCGCAAACGTGTATAGTATACGTGAAAGAAAGAAAAAAAAACCAGAAGAAGAGAGAGAGAGAGAGATAAAAAAAAAAAGACAACGTTCTCTTATGAACGGGACACTCCATATATACAGCACATTTATATATATATACACTCACATACATAAACAGGTGCGCTGACACGTAGTGACTATTCACACATGGATACTACACATATACATACGTATAATAAAACACTCGCGGAGAATTCTTTAAAATACAAATACCACAATGCCAATAAATACCACGACAATACTTTTGCTTTTGTTTTATATTTAAAAATAATTAATAAATGGTAAAAACACAATGGGATCAATGTATATAATACAATAAACAATAAAAGACATTTGGTATTTAATAAATGAATAATAATAATGAAAAAAAATGTGAATATGTATGAAAAAATGTATTTAATATTTGATTTAAATTGAAAATTGGCCAGCGGCTTTGACGACTGTGTGTGACCTCAATGATCGCTTCGACTTGACTGATACAACGTGAAACAATTTATTCTATATGTATAAGTTCATATATATATTTATGTATGTATATGTGTGTTTTTTCTCCGGCCACTCGGCCCCACTATCGTATCCTGTATCTCTCTATTCCCGTCTTTCTTCTTCTCCAATAAATTTCATTCGGCTTTGTTTTTATTTGATCATTTTTTTATTATTATTATTATTATTATTTCCCCTGCATTGATAAAATTTTTTGTTTGGCTTGTCATGAACATTTGTCAATTAATATCAATTTAATTGACAGTATTTAATTGCCATATCAATGAGGAATTTCATGGTAATGGATAAATTTATGTGACAATTTAATTTTAATTTGGGAACGAAATTATTGAATGACAGAAAAAAATTTTATAAATACATAAATAAAAATTGTTCTTTTATCACAATGAATTTTGTGTACTGTCAATTCATACTCTTATTAATTGCAGCCAATTATCAATTTTGTAAATAAAACAATTCCAATTAATTGACATTTGTTGATGCAACAATACATTTAAATTCACCATAAATCTTGGATATTATTTCCTTTACCTTTGTTTTGTGGCGGTGTCCTCCGCATTTCACAGGGGGCTCCACTTTCTTCTGCAGCGGTCGGTTGTGATGCAGCTGACGTTTTCTCACCCGAATGCTGATGATAATTTTGACTGTGGTAATGCTGCTGCTGATTCTCTTGCTGTTGATCGTGTTTGTCGTTTGACGGCGCACTAATGCCGGTTTCTAATGATGAAGATGAAGATGATGATTGATGTCGAATACTGCTGCTGTCGAGTGACGATGCTGATGTTGTTTCTGTATTTGATGTTGCTGCTGTTTCTGCACAAAAATCATCTGATATACAAACAATTTTACTCCACCCAAAATAAAACAATTAAATAGAAATTAATTCAACACCATTCTTTTTTTTGGTTATAAAAATTTGAGCGATTCATAGATTTTTATCGGTGAATTCATTCAATTCTTATACAATTTTTTCATGTCCATTGTGTTTCACACACATTCAATCTTATATATACATATATGCTTCAATATACATACATTTGACAAAAAATAAAATTTATATTGGAGCATTTATCAATTTTAAAATACACTAAAGCACTTTTATATATTTTTTTCTTATTCAGTGAAATATATTGTACACTCATATATATAAACATCTGTATATTTATATATGTACATGCACTCAGCCGCACACACAACACACACACACACACACATATGTATATACGTATTATATATATATATATATATTTATTATATCGTTAAATTATTCCGCACAAAAAAGCTACAACCCTGTGCAAGGCTTTTTGTCTCTTTCCTCTGATTTTCACCATATACATTTAATGACATACGCTCATACACACACATACGCACATATACACAGACGATAGCCAGACAGAACACTATAAACGAATTAAAGAACCACGAACATCGTGTGTGATTCAGGACTACTTTCCAGTGACATCTAACGAGTGTTGCATGCAAACTTTCATATCAAAAAATTATATTGCATACTGGCATGAATGAATTTTCACTCTTGTGTTTGTTTAGTGGCCGAAAATTTTTTACAGAATTAATTATAATAAATAGATACGTGTAGATATCAATTTGACCGAGTACTCAAACGCTTGGTGGCCATTTAAACTTCATTCATGTATGAGTGCCTATGTACTGGATGTTTTATCGACAATGCAACACTGTACAATGAGAAAATCATTGAATATTTCAATTCATAAAACGATTAGTTTATTTGTATTTCCCTTTCTTTGTTAATGATGAATCGATTGAATCTGTTGTTGATTCCACAGTGAAAAAATGTATTTGAGAATGTGAGAGAATTTTACACTGGATGATTTTGGATTTATTGTTCTTGGTGGGCGTTTTATTTTAGGAACGTTGAATAGAGTGGCCGGCCCTGAGACGTGAGAGTTTATTGATCATTCCCGTGTTCTCATTCGTGAGTTTGTAAATATTAAATATTTCAATTATATTTAATATTTACAAACTCACGATTCAATGAATAAATGAAGATA
>CAJUYH010001928.1:32618-44182 GCA_910591685.1 Galerucella tenella
CTACACGACGCTCTTCCGATCTCTGATCCAACTATCACAGAATTTCGATATAATCTCCGTAAATATATTTATAAACTAAACCGAATAGAAAAAAGGAAAAAAACTGGCGGCGTATTCTTATATTATTAAAAAAATTAAGTGTTAATTTTGTTACCACTGGATTCTTTGATATTTTGCTCAAAAGTATTGCCAAGTATCTGTCGTGCACGATATTCGTCTTTACGATGATGAATTTGGGAATCTCCATTTTTATTATTGAGCCATCGACATTTAGTTCCACGATGTGGCTGTTGTTGTTGTGGTGGTGTTGTCGATGATCTTGAATTACTATTTGAATTATCCGCGCGATTTCCTCCTACATGAATCAATAAATAAATAAATAAATGGACAAGACTAAAGTTTGACAATCTGTACAAGATATGCGGCGAAATTGACTGTTCAAACGATTAATTTCTACGTCACGCCGAGTCAACTTTCGATTAAATCCCATCCATTGAAGAGAGGTTATGTTGGAAAGAAAAAATGATTAAACTTCCATTTATAATGATAATCATTGTTGCACTAACAATTGACAGTACACCTGTATTGCAGTAATATCGTTCCACTTATCCAATCACAACTTACCTGATGATACCATGTCCTGTGAAGTCATTTGCAATAACAGCGCGAGCTGTTGGCGCTCAGACATCCGCGCTGGGTAACCGCGGAAACGACTGTTACCGCCTGCGGGCATTCCGTCTTCATAATTTATTAAACTTCAATCCTCAATAATACACACACCACTGTATTTAGTTCATTCACTCAATGAATTACTTCAATCAATCATTTTTCCAATAATTATTTCATTTCGTGGCGCGAATGAAAAAGCTAACCTGAAAAAACACTAATTAGAATAGGAAAATAATGGCTGTATCTGTTTCAGGGGCACCACTCTTGCATACAGTATTGTATATTTAAATACATACGCACATACACTGTATTGTCACGCCATTTTTTTAACCTACCAAGTGCCCGCGAATATGTCAACGGTTGGTTATACACACACGTACCCACACACACTCGTATATAGATATATATATATATTAATCCATTCGCGCGCGTTTCTTTGCACAGTTTTTTCTGGTTGGTGTTTACATAATCACAAAGATTTTATGTGTGTAACGACTGTTTATGTGTTTAATGATGTATTATTTGACTTTTGTGATTTAACAGTGATTTTGTTAGGTTATAATATAAAATAATTTTACTTAGATAAGACGCGCGAGAACACACACGACAAGAGAGGCTGATGCGCAATATGACGCAATGGCGCTGTGTTGAGATACATCGCACACTTCCTGTGAAATGTGTGTGCGTGTGGCGGGAAACGACCATCCCCACGTTTTTCGTTGGTACGACTGTTTGTCGCGCGTGAGAGCGAAAAACGCGGGCTCATTTGAATACATTAGAATGCAAATAATGCTCACTAGAGGGTTGTATTATTCCAATATAATATTTGAGGTTAGTATTTATTATTTATTATTGTTATTTTCATTTTTTTTGTTTAATAAATATAATTAATTAAGGGTTTTACAATACTTTTATTATTCTCACATATTTCCGACGACTTTTTCTACACACACATTTACAATAATATATGATGGATGGGTATGTGTATTTACTTCAATCATTGGCATTATCATGTTCATTTTTTTTTATTTCTGTTTTTATTTTCATGTTCCATCATCATTATTCATCTTTTCATAATCTGTATTGAATTATATCGCATTTATACTCGGTTTCATGGAATAATATATGAATAATTTAATGTATATGTGTGTTGTTAAAATTAAAATGGATATTTATATTTATGAATGTGTATTAATTTTTTGTTTAACAATTAATATCAAATAATGTGTTTGTGTGTCACGATTAAAATTCAGTTTTTCTGTATTTTCGCGAGTTCATTGTTTCAATAATTCAATCGATTCTTCCACATCATCCTCATTTTCTTTTCTGATTCATTACGTTTTTTTTTTTTTTTTTTTTTAGATACTGTAGGCCGTCTATGTCGCGAATCAATTCAATTAAATTTATTTATGCATTTACACGTCACGCATACGCTCACTATTTTCTCACGTTTGTTTCTACTGTGTATGAAATTAATTCCACATTTTTGTATATTACTTCGCAAATGTCGTCTTTACAATTAATCAATAATAATTAATTCATTATGAATAATATATAGAACACATTATGTTTATTTTCTTCATTTTTTTTATGTTTTGCCAATTTCTTCGCATTCTTTTTATAGAATCGATTAAATTCATGTATACATACATAAATATATATATATACATATATATTAATCGTCACCTAAACCAAATTGTTGTCTACCTACAGTTCTTTTGTTTCAATTATTTATTTTGCCAACATTATACATATATAGAAAATACACAATGACTTTTAAGTCGTTTGACTGTGTGATGTGACGATTATTAATTAATTCATTAAATATAATTTAATTTAATTGCATTTTTTTTTCTTTTATTTCGAATTCGAAAATTAATAATCGACGTTTGTGAAATTTATTTATTCAATTTTTTTTTGTCTTGTTATTAATTTTATTAATTGACATATCCAAATACCGTTAACGTAATAACGTTAAATTTCAAAAATTTTTTTTCCCCATTTATTTATTTATTTATTGATTTTTACGTTTTTACTTTTTTCTTTATATTTGGCGCTATGAATTATTTTTAATTTGCGATTAAATGCAATCGCCATGACATTTTACATTCAATAATTATTCAATTTAATTCAAATACATCAGACATATCAACGAATTAATAAAAATTGAAATACAGTTATTATATTATTAATTGTTGAAGAATTTACTTTCAGTCCTTGTCTGTGTGCGAAGCAATATATTTTTTTCTGTTTCTATTATTTTTCACTATGTTGTTATTTCTCATCGTCTCTGTGTGCAAAACGTTTTTCTCTCTCTATATATATATATATATATATATATATATATATGTTCATACAATATTTGTTTATTTATTTATTTGCTGTCGTTATCCTAACAGAATACAATAAACTTAAAATGACAAAGCTAAAAATTTTTCGTGATTTGTTTAATTTGTTTTCATTTATCTTTTTCGTTGACAACAAAAGAAAACAGACAAAAAATAAAAGAAAAAGAGAAAAAAAAAAACGGTGGACCAGCCACACTCTTTATTTATTTTTATATATTAATTTTAATTTTTATTTTTGAGTCTTGTGACAATTTTTTGTACACTGCTCATAGAGAGCAATTTGTTTTTTGGGACTAAGAATTATTCATTATTTATTATTATAATTATAATAATAATTATTATTATCATTATTAATATTGATTATTTATTTCATCTGTATGTTTATAATCACACCGAAAGATATAATAGATAACGCGCAATTGTATTGAGGAAGTGAATAAATCGGATGATAAGGAAGAATTATTCATTTTGCTTATTTATATTATTTATTAATCATTCACTCGTGTACTTGAAATTGGAAATTCAATTGTTTCAATTTTTTTCATTTTTGCAATCACGAGTTTTGCATAGATATTTGTTTTTTTTTTATAATAATGATTTAATAAGGTTGTTTTATTTTTCGTTTTCTTATTATCTTTGTGTTTGAATGTGATTATATTGCACACACGCACACACATATAGTGAATATACATGTATAATAATTTGTTAGAATTGTTATTATTTGTTGCTGTTTGTTCAGTATTATATTTATAATAGATTGGAATAGAAAACGCAGTTTCGTTATTGTTCAGTTAGAATTTTTAAGTTTACGTGTAAATGAAAAAAAAAAAAAAAAAAAAAAGTAACAAGAAGAAAAAATCGAAGAAACGATTTCTATTCTTATAGCAGTGACATTTTGTGATAGACTTTTGTTTTTTTTTTGTTTCTTTCCTGTTCTCTTATACAAATAGGTCCCCATTTTTTGTTTTATTTCTTTAAATTGTTTCAAATCGTGTTTATCATTAGTAACTTTAACACCCACTTCTTCATAGTATTATTTTTATTTATTTATTTATTTATTTAATTCATCATTTTGGTTCTGAGTAAAATTATACGCATTAAAAATTTGACTTTGTCCTCCCTCTCACTAATTTACTTCACAATCGAAAATCAAAAATGCTAAACTGCTACTTTCCATTTTTTTTTATCTTTGTTATTATTTTTTTTTTCTCTCTTTTTTGTTTTTTGTTAACATTCCCCGTCATTATTTAATAATTATATCACTAAAAAAAAGTTCTTACATGAGATTTACACATGTACACATGCACACACACACACACACACACACACACATACACACATAAAAATTGCGTTTGGTTTTGTGTCTAAATATTCTTGCGATCCTGCGCGAGAAGGGACTGATTATTATTTATTATTATATATAATTTCTCAATTGAGGAATATACAATTCTAGTACTTTCCCGTACGTACACACCGATTATTAACAGCTAAATATTATGACACAATGATGATTATAAATTAAAAAATTAAAAAATTAAAATAATAATAATAATAATAAAAGTTGAAAAAAAAAATAAACATTTTTTTTTTTTCGTAGTGTGAATTTGAGTTATACAAAGATAAGTTTGATTATTCACTTTTTGTTTTTTTTGCAGTTTAATGAGAGGGGAACGTTTATATGTACGTGGTTCGATTCTAATTTTTTTTTATTTCAATCTTTTTGTTTTCTACTTTGATAATAGTTATGTCTTTTTTTTTCTCTTTTTTACGTGTAGTTTTGCTTTATTAATTAACATACATATCTTTTATTTCTCGTGTTTATCTCAATGAATAAATAGTGATTGTAATAATTAATGGGTGCGCGAAATTTCATTTTCCTTATCTATCGTATTCTTTATTGTTATTACTATTATGTTTTTTTTTATGTTTTTTTATTTTTTGTTTCTCTGCCATTTATGTACTTTCAAACAGTTTTGAATATATTCGTGTATAGTTCCATATAAATTGTTCAAAACTGAGATTGAAATTGAGATATAGAAACAGAGAGAGTAAGGGCGCGAGAGAGAGAGAGAGAAAAAGTGTGAGGAAGATATACTACTCTTCCTTTTATTTATTTATGTGTTTTTTTTTATTTTCTATTTTTCTTTATGAAGAAGGAAACATTGCTAACATTTTATATTTAATCTGTATGTATGTGATATTACTGTTTGTTATTTTTTTATTCAGCTTCATAAATTTTTTACTTCATTACTATTCTAATTTATTTCATTTTATTTATTTATTTATTTTTTTTTTCTTTTATTTCGACAGCTTAATAATGGTACTGGTGATGAATGGTACGAGATGAAAAATCGATCCAGATAACAAATAATAATAATAATAATAATAATAATAATAATGATAATTGTGATGTATAATAACATTGTTCGTTTATTTAATTTCTTTCTTTTGTTTTTGATTCACTCGGGATTTTTTTCATTTTTTTTTCTTCAATTTAATTGAATATGTTGTGTGTTTACCGAATTCAATTTAATACATTAAATAATTACGCAATTACTTTTTGTTTGTAACAAATTGTAAAAGTAGAGATGAAAATATAATCAACAGAATTATTAAAATAATATTTTCAGATATGAGCAATTGTTACTTCAATTCGTGGTATTTAATTACATTTTCTTTATTCATTTATTTTTTTTCGTTTGTTTATTTAGTATCTTCCTACGCGCGATTATTTTTTCTTTATTAATGTTTTCTAGCACTACAACCACGAGTCCTACCAGTCTTTTTTTCCTTCTCCATACCTAGGCAATTTTTTTTCGATTTTCATTTTCTTTAATTAATAAAATCATCATTACATAAACCCTGTGGTGTGTGTAATTTATATATTCCCTTATTCAAATTAATTTCTCGTGTCTCTGTATAATTTTTTTTCAACCCATTCGAATTATTCATTACATCGTAAATTAAATTGCGGTAGGAGAATGTTTTAAGAATTAATTTTAAATTGCAATAAACAAATCGCGAAGAATGAAATAATTAAATTGATTTTGTCTGGAAGACTTCGTCAAACAAATCATCATATAAAAATGTCTTCCCTTTTCCAATTAATTATCAATAAAATCATTCAAATAATTTATTTTGATATGCAATATTCAAAATGGCCACGCAGCAATTTCACTTTGTTTTCTTTTATTTCATCAATCTGTCATAATTTTGTAGTGAAACGAAATAATATGATAAATCTAGACAAATGTAATTACCACACAAGTATATTTAATTGCATTTAATTCATGGAAAATTCACACACACTTAAATTAATTAATCGAATAATCAATTTTCGGTTTTTTCTTCGTTACACTATCAAGTAAATAAATTTGGAAGAACTGGTCTAGGATACTCTCTGTTATACCCTCTCTCCCTCTCTCTCTCTCTCTCACACCCCCTCTCTATTCCAGGTTCTTTCCTATTTTTTTTTTCCAGTCAATGTTCCATTTTTCTTCCATTTATGTCAATGAATCCTACCTATAATTATATCGACCTGCGTGCGAAATCGATACCATTTCAACAGGCAACGATCCACGTCGTTTAACACTGGGTTCAGGTATGGATTCTCTTTTTGATAAATCACGTTTCCATCCCAACCACTTTCCATTATTATCATTGTCATCGATATGACCGCCAGCAAACATTTCCGGTCCGCCACTGCTGCGTCGTCTCAATATTTTTTTCGTACGATTACGCTGTGCACTTGCTGCTAATGTTGATGATGTCGTTGTTATTGTAGGCGTTGTTAATGGCGTTGATGGCGGTAATTTACCAAAATTAATGGTATTACGGCCAAATAAATCGCGACGCAATTCTGATATATCAGCGGGTACTGAACCGCGACGTGGCGATAATAACATTCGTGATTCAGAAATATTTTCAACTATTCTCGCTCCGCCATTATTATTATTTCCATGATTGTTGTTGTTGCTGTTGTTGTTGTTGTTATTATTATTATTCAGTGAAAAATTTCCATCTGGAAATGTGAGGAGAAGAATAGACGATATTTTTTACTGTAATATAGAATTAATATTCGTATTTTGTTTTTGATTTCTCATTTTATTTAATTGCTATTAGGTTTCGGTTTAATTGTACCTATAAATGAATTTATCTTTGAATTTTTTTTTCTTTTTTTTTTGCAGTAACTGTTCCAAGATGCTATAAATATCGATACAGTCACACTGAAAATCACTACGCCGAATATATATTGAATATGAAACAATAAATTAATTATAATAAAAATGACATTTAAATTTTAAGTTTACCAGTTGGAAAAATGTTGCTCAATGCCACTTCATGCGGTAAACTGGCGCGTCGTGGTATAGGAACATTCTCACCACGTGGTCCCAATGCCGAACGAAATGATCCACCAGCTGTAAACACTGTGAAAAGAAAATAAAAAAATAAAATAGAATAAATAGATGTAAATTCATTTCTTTTGATCTCAAATTCTTCAATCAATCCATCAAATTGCCATTAAAAATGATTTCATTTGAAAATGATTAAATAAATAATTATTCATTTATTTATCTCACCGTGATGCTGTGTGATGTCAGTTGGAACAGAACCACGTCTAAATCCTCGATCAATACCACGCCCAGCGCCACCAGCAATTCCACCAATTGGCCCGCCATCACCAACCTCCAATTTTGACATCAAACCAACTGGCGCTGAACCACGTCGTCTCGCCCATCCCTGACTACTCCGTCTTGTTGTCAAACCTTTTGAATTTCCACCGCTGCCATTCAGCTCATCTCCACGTGGATCAACATTTTCCTTTGATAATTTTGGAATTTTGGAATTTTTTCCAATTCTACCACAATCCAAATCTCTTTTATTGCCGATCGATATCGCTTCACTCACACCATTACCACCACCACAACTATCACTTGACGATGAATAACTTTTAGATCTTGGCGGTGATTCCGGTGGACTACCAATAAAAAATACTCGAGTAGTTGGTAATTCAGAAGCAGTTGGTATTGCTGTAAATCTACGTCCAACATTGCCGCGATTACTTTCATTTCCCATCATTGAAAATGACGATGATGATGTCATGGCACGTGAATCAATAATTGGCGTTGAATATCTACGTGATTCTGAATTAAACAATTCACGTGATTGTTCACTGGTGTCAGGCAATGGCATGCAACGATCAATTGATTGGTATTTGTGCTCATCAGCACTCGATTTCACTTTAATATTGTCTGTATTATTCAATGTCTCCAATTGTTGATGATGTTGCTGTTGAATTTTCGTATTACCAATTAATGACGCATAAAATAATTGTGTTGGATCGTCTTGCGCTGAGCTTGGACGTTTGTGTTTAAAATTCAATTTCATTCCATCATCCAAACGCATACATTGAACTGAATGCCGTCGTCGTTCACGAGAAAATCCAGTGGATGAACAATCCACAGGATTTAAACGATTAAAATCCGCAAATGTGCACTCACGTTTTGATTCAATGATCAATTTATTATTACTTATTTTACGCGGATGCTCCAATAAATTATTCACTACCATCGAATCAAATTCATCTTTGTTTATTGATAATAACGATGATGATGATTTATTATATTTATTGGCGTGTACTGGACTTGATATTGAACTTGATGATGGACTGTCAGCTTCCATTAATATTTCAGTGCAGCATTTCGACATCTCAGCTGTTGTTGACATGTAACGTACACGCGCGTACGGTTGTAACGGTGGGAATGTCTGTTGTCGCGTTAATTTACCTTGATTTCTTGAGATACAATCGGGCTGCAATACCGTACACAATCTTGACGCTACAACATTACTTGTAATACTCGCAATACTCGTCTCCGGTAACAGATTCTCCGCACTAACCGGTCGCTCTGAATTATTATTATTATTATTATTATTATTAACGCTACTATTATTTGTTACAGTATCCAATAAACTGCACGATGACAGCAATGACAACGAACTCGAATTATCAAATTTAAATAGTGGATTTTTACTATGAATATTTAATGTTTTATTGTTGTAATCACTGGGAACACTTTCACGTCGATTTGTTGCTGCTGAATTTGTGATTAATTTCGATGATGACGATGTTGGCGGTAATAAAAATGAATTTTTCATACTTATTGGTACTGAATGACGTCTACCAATGTGCTGTGCGCCACATTGTACTGGTAAACTTGTACGTCGCGATGATGACGATGTAGCTGTATCACGATTCAATTCAGGCAATAATATATCAACACTGCTAGAGTCTTCATGATTTATATCATCGTCTGAATTTTCATGTAACGGTGATATTGAAATGTTTTCATGTGCAATTATTTCATCGAGCTCCGCTGACATTTCAATTTTTTTATCATTTTCATTCTCTTGGGCTATTAATTGCTGCCATCTGCGTTGATTTGTACGCAAATAATTCATCAATGTTATACTCAAACCATCGCCTAAGAAACGATGCCACTCCTCGTACAATGGCGTTACGACAAAATCAAAAAATCCAACTTGTATTTTTGGTATTGATATCGATTGACGATCGCACAATGGCGTTACCGGTAAATTTAAATGACGCTCGTAATCACCTTGACGAAAGAATTCTTCACACACTTTGTACGACCATTTGCGTGAAATGTCCCATGGTCGACATGGATTTGAAATGTCAGCGCATTTTAATGCGATTTGCAGGATAAAATGGCGATATTCAGGCAGCTGTGTATCAAGAATATTGTTGTCTTGGTATGTTTTGAAACGCGTGAGAAATTCCTGCTGTCGTGTTATGTCCGTGGCGAGAATTAATGAACTGATGTACCGCTGCAATTCTGGTCGTAAATCCGGTGATAATTGTTCGTATACGCCACTCTCTAATAAACAACCAATTGCTGAACGCCAGTGATGATTTTCCAATACTGATGTATTCTAAAATTAAATAAATAATAACTTGAAAAAATCTTATATACACTGAAATTGTAGCATTTGAATTTTAGTGATGATAACGATTATTCACCTCGTATAATGTTGCAAGATGATTGCTTGTAGCAACGAGAAATGGTTGATTGACACCTGGATGATCCAAATCGTGTGTCACAGCAGCTATTAATGACGCCATGATTTCCAAGCTATTAAGATGTTTGCTAATCTATATGTAGTGAATTGATGAAAATAAATTGATGAAAGGAAAAGACGTAAAAAGAAAATAATTTACATTACAGTAAGCAATTGATTTATTAATTTTTATTATTCCAATTGTATATGACTTTGTACCTTTTTCTCCTGAAGAAAACAGTGCATCGCTTGCGTCACATCGGTCGCATGTATACTGTTGTGGTATGGATTTGTACTGTGATAACCCTCCTCAATCAAAGCTGAAAGATTAAATATAAATAAATTTTTATTATTTATCAGCATATTACAAATGATAGAAATACATATAAATATATGAATAATAATGGAGGAAATATTTTGTTCATATAAGTATGAAGAAAAATAAATATTGTTTGTCAGTTTATTTATTAATTTTTTTCTTCTTTTTCATTACATGATACGATATACTTTTTATAAAGAGGTCACTTGATTCAACACACCACACGTGCACATTCCATTTGATATATATGTATATTTTAATGTGTAATGGCATTAAATAATAAATGATTGCGTGAATAAAAATTTTAATGGGATAAATAAATAAATAAAATCTATAAATATATCAATAGGATATGTATTATTATGTTTTTTTTTTCATTTGTACATATAACTGAATTTATTTCCCATTGTGAATGCTCTATGGCCACACCAACAAAAATAAATGAAAATGTTCATCATCTCAATAAATCACATATGAGCATATACAAAAAAAAAAAATTCCTGCATGCATAATATATTTGTATATATTTTTACCGAATAACTTCCACACTCTCACGACATCCAAATTGAAGCGCTGAAGCAGACCATACCATTGGAATAAATGAACACACAACACTGGCAGCGAACGACCTGAAAATATTGAACGTTCAGTATTATTACAGTGAATCGAATGAAAGCGACAAGACAGAAATTCCACAATCGAATAGGGGCGACAGAGCACGACCAAAAGCAAAATGACTAAAGAAATAAATAAAAAGAAAAAAGGAATATGAAATATATGACCGATTGAGTGAGTTGTGACATTGTTGAGATGCAAATCCAATACACATTGTCGTATTTTTTTTGGATGTTATTGTCGAGTCTTGGCACGTGGATTGGAACAATAAAAAAATAAGAAATGAAAAATGTCGGTGAAAAGAAAAAAGGAGGAGGATGATAAAGCTGATGAAGATAAAAAAAAAAAGATAGAGAGAAATATGAAAGAAACATAAAATCAAAAAATAAATAAATAATATATAGAATTTTTTTCCTTTCCTCTGAATACATAGGAAATCGGGATAGCTCAATCTTCATTTATATTTCTTTTCAAACATCACATCTAACAATAGAATAAATAAATCAAGCTATATACACACATATATATATATATAT
>CAJUYH010001929.1:0-44166 GCA_910591685.1 Galerucella tenella
GGGGGGGCGATGAACATTCTTCCAATTTCAAAGAAATTCGTTACAGAGTGAAGCAGCAAGAAGGAATGTGATCCCAACATCATATCTCCTAATTTTGAAATAATACCACTCAATGATAAAAAGCCGACTCAAAACCAATAGAAGAGACTGGGATAGGAATGTTCGGGGCAGGAACCTGAAATCTTGGGAAAAATCCCAAGCACTTCTCAAGCAAAAATTAACGCCAGGAGAAAGAGTGTCCAGATTACTGTCATGTCGGATGGTAAAGCAGTCATCACTCAGTACCAAAATAGTATGGAGATGCTTATAAAAAGTCATACCCAATTTCACCAGCCATTTCCCGAAACTGTGCAAAACCAAAGTCGGATTTAGAAATTCCTAATTGCAACTTACGTTTCACCACGTGCTAAGCAATACCTGACAGTGACAATATCAGTTGATTCCAATCACAACGATATTTTTATGGAACCACTTTGTATATTTAAAAGACAGTTGCTTTTTTCCGTGGAACTATTACGTGAATTAGGAATGTTAGAAAGCGGTGAAGTAACACTGTCACTTACTATTCCATATAATATAAAATTAGATAATTTCGCAATTACAACTAAATACAGTGAAATATTGAAAGCTTTTTTGTTAGAAAATATCATTTGGAAACGATAAAGACGTCAACTAAAAAAAATTACGGCAGTCATTACCTCGTTCAAGTTTTTAAGTTCCACTCCTCTAACTTACACAATGTTTTATATACAATATAGGTAAACATATATTGGAGTGACAACAATTGGGAACTAAGAGATCTCTCGTTTCTTCTTCTTCCAGTCAGTATCCGAGAAAAGTAGTATAGTCTAGATTTTCTTCGGTCATATTCCTTGGAGAAATTTCGGGATATCCGTAAGTTATAATTATACTTCCCATGAGTATTTTTGATTTCCCTAGTCTTACTAGATATTTTCAATGGTTACTTTTCTCTGGTGTTACTACATTGGTGCTGAGACTGCAGAAAAATTCGTCCCCCGAATGGCGTTTGGGTCTTTTGCTATGCAAAGTGGTTTAACGGCTTTTTTATTTCCATCTATACCAGTCTGTCTTGGAATCCACAGTGGGGTGATGATGATTTTCCTAGTTCAATAAGTTTTTCCTGGTATTTCCAAAACAACTTGGAACTGATTACAAATGAACTCTGTACTTCAATTGCTGCTTGATTATCGGACGTGGTCATAGTCCTTCTTATACTTCATTAACACTGAAATGGGCACACCTTGGCGTCAATTTGTGCTTGAATGATGCTTGAGCTTCTCCTAAATCTTTCAGAATTAACTTCTATTGCATTAAATGGCATCCATTCCAAATCTGGTAGTGGTGTTGGGATCTAACTATTTTATATTACTGTATTCTGTATCAAATTTCAACAGAAGGATATTACTATTACATTAAGTGTCATGTTCCAGGATTTTGGATTTTAAAAAAAGTGAGGATGTTTGAATGTTTTTTACTAAGCCTGTATCTTTTTTCTCCAGCATACCGGAGAATTTAATATCACGTGGAAAATGTATTTAGTTATAATAAAGAGTTGGAAACATTTAGGTAATGAATGATTCCCCACATCTAATATGGTAAATTTTCCACAGACATATAAAAAACAATAGACAGAGCTATTCATTCATAAAATACGAAATGTTTATACTCCAACATTGTTATGATCAGGGGCGGTGAAGAGGCAAAGCATATGACCATTGTTGGAATATGGCGGCCGACAGATAAACACCATAGACGGAGAAATAACGGGGGCGAATGATTGAATAGACTAATAGACTAATTTTGCTCTTCTAGGTAATACAAATTCTTGTGAGGTTTATGAAATAAAAATAATTACAAAATAATACATATTTATTTTACAAGTAGTTACATCGTCAAAATTAAGTCATTGATTGCGAAATAAGGAACTGCATCTCTCCTTAACATTTTTGTTCCATTGGTCCTTTGTGTAAAATCATTTCTTTCAAAATGATCAGAACATACTTCTGGCCGCTTTGGTAATTTTTTATCTGGTTGGAATCCAAGTATTTCCATCCAGGTATTTCTTCGAGCTTGGCTTAACGGAAAACTAGAAGAAATCATTGTGAAATTATAGGTACACAACAGTGGCTAGCTGTTTACCTATTTTTTACTACTAACTAGGATTTCTGAAGATAATAGTGTTGTAGTAGAGGTATTGTGATATGAGGTAAAACCACCAGTAAATTGTAAATTATAGCTAGGAATAAAATTACATAATTCCTAGCACCTATACAAAATGCAACAGCAACCTATTAGGTACAGTAAGTAGTCGACTATCAAAGCAAGCCTTACATGAAGTTTTTAATGCCTCAAAACTCTCAGTCTATCCAAATTCCTGAACTACTTGTCTAATGCTTCCTATAGGTAAGCATCATAGACATTGTTTTTATATATAGGTATGTGCAGCATCTTATGTTTATTTTCTACAATCAGCTTAAATATGTGTAAGTATGTGAGTGGTAATTTCACCCAAATTTCTCCTTATCAAGCCCATTCAGATTGTGTGAAAAAAGGATTTACATACCCGCCTATGACTAACTTATTTACCACATCTTAGCAGTGAAAAGATAGGTTAGGGTTCAAATGGTCGATTTTCCGGCACACCACACACTGTCTTACCATAGTTTTAATTTTTTAACACCCCTGCTTCACTAGTAAATACTAAATTAGGTGAAATACACGCAAATAAATCAAAAACACAGTACTCGCCACTTTAAAAATCAATGAAATGATATTGGAATATGGCGGCTGCTTGTTGGGGTATTTTGCTAGCGGCGTTGCCGGACTTGGCAAAATTTTAAAAGATGAGCGGAAAATTATACTATACTATGTATGTAATATAAAATTTAAGAGATTCAAACTCAACAAATAACAAATTTCCACACATATTCTCATGCAAAAATATATGTATGCAAAAATATATTCTGTTTGTAGAGAAATATTAAATAATAGTATCAAACATGAAGTATTAAAAGTAATTTTATATTATTCATCTGGCAGCGCTGCGTTACTACAAAATAATTTGTAGTAAAGTAAGAATTAATGTTGGCACATACACATTTTGTAAACAACTCTGTCTATTGTTTTTTATATGTCTGTGAAATTTTCCAACTACGCTATTTTCAATGGAATGGAAAGTACGATACGAGGGTGTATAGAATATTTTAGTTAGCTAGGGCAGATTAAGTGACATAGGTGGGAGTTTTGGGGTGCTTATGAAGGCGAGGGTCCCGGTTAACACTATCAAACGTCTTAAATTAGAATACCTAGGATTAGAGAAGGGGTGAATGGAACATAAACAGGACAAGGAGGGAAATGGATCATAAATAATAAATTAACCAATAATCACTAAGGATTTAACAGCTTGAAGTGAGTAGGCAGAATACAAAATTCTACTGAAAATTAGTGCGATAAAAATTCTACCTAAATATTAAGAAAGGCAATGGCATACACAGCAAATATGCTTAAGCTTTGTATTTTAAAACATTTACGTTCATTCAAGTTTGGGATTTGGGAAGAAATTTTCTCGTAAGAATTTAGAAGCACCCTGTTTGTAGGTTTTAATTTTCACATAATATACAGGAAAAACAATGAGTCGTATTAATAACCATATGAATTGAACTCTGCCCGAGCAGAGTCAATTACTAAAACCTGCTTGACTATTAAATATTCAGAGTCGCAAATTTTCATTCAATTTAAAGAAAGTCAAGGTTTCAGAAAACTCAAACAAACAACGACGTCGAGCATTATATGGGTTGTTTTTGATATTTATTTAGAATTCATTGCAAAAGCTTTTTTAGTTTTTTGACTGTCATTGTAGTTTTGAAAATCAAGATTTTTAACTTGGCCATGGTAATACAAAATTGATGTCTTTTGATTCATCCTCAAAATTGGCCAAAACATGCCCATACTTTATATACTCCTCCAAAAAATTAAAGCACTACTTTTTAAGGAATTAATATTAATCTGGCCATTTTAGTTTCGCATCTATATATATAAAACCTACTTTCATAGGATTTCATACCCATTCCGATAGTTTTTTGTCAAAGCAATTTAAAACAGGTCTCACAATACTTTCACATCGTGTTTTCTAGATATATCCTTCCTACAAGTTATTACATGATGAAGTTGGAAGACTCAACTTTTCTTAATAAGAAATGGTTTCTGTAAAGACTCTACGGAAAATTGTATAAGCCGTATCTTGAACATAAATATATATATATACTTCGTTGCACTTTAAACGACTTTTCATGTTAAACTTCCTTACACTATAGCTCATACATTTTTTATACTTGTAATAATATTTTATGTAATATAAAAAGAGCAATTATTGTTTCAATTGGCCTTTACAATCCAAGGAAACACTGTCAATCAAACATAGTGCGTTCAGAAATTCATTATTCGCTAAATAAATAGTGTGACAGAAAAGTCTGGTAACTGGTCGATTTTTGGTTTTAATTTAATATTTTATGGAAAAACATGATTTATCATACAGGCCAAGTCCGGATTTCTCTAGCTAAGCCGATTCTAAAAATGATCACAAGTTTATTCAAATTGGTGGGTACTGGGTGAAAAAAAATTCAAGAGCTGCTTGTTATTTTGAAATTGTATCTATACACTTTTATAAGTAGTCCTTGCCGCTCGATAGAACAGAAGTTTGAGTATTTCTAAATTGCTTTTTTGATTTAACATTTAAAATTGAATTGAAAAAGTAAAATTCTGTATTGTTAATTTGATTCATAATATCGTGTATAACTGTTTTCAGATCAGATTAGATCAAGCAGATAACTGTTTTCTTTAAATGCCTTCACCTAAAAGTGGGTGAATTTTAAAGATAATTGGTGTTGATGCTAGGATGCGGATTCAACAAGAGGAATCCACAACATGTGCGCGTTTTATTTGAAAAAGGAGGTGTTAATGTTCTCTATAAAATTGCATTCACACTGTAAGACATGGAATAGTAACTTAAAATCAAAAATCGACCTATCTAAGCACTTATGGAAGGTGAGCAGTTTAATGGGATCTTTATTTAGGTTTGCTGTTGCTATCTGTTCCAGTCTTATTGGAGGAGAAGAATGCAGCATCATCTGTCACATTGGTGAACAGAAACCAACTGTTTTATTTCACGAATGCTGATATATACTTAATAGTCCCATGTTTGAGCAAATTTATAATCGTTAGTAATTTCTGGGTAGGCGTTTTTTCTCTGGATATGGGTTCATTCCTAGAATTTCTAAGCACTTAGTGATAATTTTAATAGATTAACAATTTCATATAAACCATCAACCGGATATTATCCCTCAGCCAAGAAGCTTTCTTCTTTTTTAATTTCACTAAATCAAGGGGGGCATGATAATAAGAAATATTTCCCAACTCATTATTAAATATTGATACTTCATCGTCTATAGTCTGAGCAGAATAGACTTGGTTTAACAACGAAGTATGTCATGTCTCAAGTCATCGCTACTAAGAAAACGGAATTCTCCATACCTATAGATGAAAAATATGATAATCTTATTCAAAATATCTCTTAATTTGGCAAGTTACAGAGCCGCTTTTGGATAATCCAAATTGTTTGTGCTGTTTCACCATTTGAATATTTTTTTCACTATCTATATAGTTTTTAATACATTTACATTGTTTGTATGAAAAATGGTGATAGAGTTTTTATCGCACTTATTACATTTCAATAGGTACCTTTATTAAATTACAATGACATATGAATATGGAAACGGATATTTTACATTTCAAGGCATTTATATGGTATTTTGCGTTATCAATTACTTGTAATACAGCTTTGTTTAAGTGTTTAACTTGAAAATAGATTGAATAGATGAGGCTTTTTCTTGATAATGATCCATAATAAACGATGGAAGGAAACAATTGAATTGGCTCAAGCCTTCATTATAATATTTGAAGTAAGTTCAATACATATTCCTGACGCGCTTCGCTAACTCAGTAGCTTCCTCGAACGAAATTAACAAAATTCTATATATATATATACATATCCGTTAATGTTTTCAAAATCTACACTACTATGTTATTTAATATACTGCACAATCCTATAACTGTCAATAATAAAGGACTGTGATAGTTTTTCACGTTTTTCATGTCAATATTTTTACCAACTTTGAAATAGTTTGCAATGTGACAACGTTGTTCAACTTTCAACTGCAATTTGAGGTTATGGCTCTTTGTTATGATTATTGTTGCTTTCGTTTATTTGTGCTTCAAGCACTTGTGCGTGTCGCCTCAGTCGTCACGACTTCTGAGCAAAACGAACACGATTTTTTAGGATCCTCAAAGCCACTTGTCATGTGCCAGTGCCAATGAATTTCCTGTATTGTTAGAAGAAGAGTTTTCAATTATAATGTTGTTGATAATATAATTTTGCATACTAGATATTTTTAGTAAGGTTTAAATCGTAATCGGCACAATCTTAACCTTTAAATAAACGTCAAACCGGACAAACGTCAAATATTTAATGTCAGTGGCTTGAAGCTCATACTTTTCATTATGTGCTTGAGGGGCAAGGGGAAGGTAAGACTAGGCGTCACGCCCGGTAATAAACGAACGGAATTCAGTCACTACGAGCTGCTACTAACAGCCAAAAGTGAATAATCGAAAGCACCTTATAAAGATGAAGAAAAAACTTAGCTGAGGCATTGACGTTTGTCCCGTAACACACCCCTCCTTCCCGAAAGGAAGTTTTACTTAGTCAAAAGGAAAACTTCCTATGACATTACTTACTAACTTTTACAGAATTGCTAGTCCTAATTGATATAATATGTATAAAATTTGCTTAGGTACTTATTTAAGTTGTTCATCATAGTACTTTAGATATATTTAACCATACAAAAAAACAAAACAAAACCAAAAAAATGTTGAAGACTTATTCTTCATCACTCTCATCTGGAGGATGGGACTTTAGGTCTTTTGCATGCCATACTCCACAATCTTTATCATTGGTATCTTTTAGCTGGTAACTCCATGGAGAAAGAATTTTGGAAATTACAAAAGGCCCAGTGAATTTCGGTGCAAATTTCGCGGTGATACTGTTCGCTTTATTTGACAAAGAATAATTTCGCTTCCATACTTGATGACCAACCGAAAACTTATCCGGTCTTCTCCTCAAATCATACACCTTTCGACTTTGGTCATATGCTCTTCGGAGACGTTTGTTCACATCCTCATAGACTTTCTTCAGAGCTTCTGAACGATCTTCTGGAGTTGGCGAGTCTGTTTGGGGAACATTCGTTGGTGATCGACCATGAACCGTTACTTCTCTGCCGTACATTATAAAATTCGGAGCCAAGTCGGTAACTTCATGTTTTGCCGAACGTAATGCCCATGCAAGTTTTGGTAGATATTTCTCCCACATCCTGTGATTATCTCTCACATACGAACTGATCATAGTCTTAAGGACGCGATGCATTCTTTCAACCGGTGATGCCTGTGGGTGGTAGTTGGCAAGATAACATAACTTGACGTTATATTCAGTCATTTTGGATATAAATGTTTTATTTTTAAATTGCGACCCATTATCTAAAATGATTCGAGACGGAGTACCAAACACCAAGAAAACTTGGTCTTCCAGAATTTGAGCGATTTTATCTCCAGTCGCTGTGCGCATAGGAAATAATAAAACGAACTTAGAGAAGCTATCACAAATTGAGAAGATGTAGGTGTATCCCGAAGAACTGCGGGGGAGTGGTCCAACGAGGTCAATGGACAACAAGTCCCATGGATAAGTCACAGTAGAGGTTTGGCTAAGCATCTTTCCTGCAGGTTTCGTCTGAAGTGGCTTAGTGCTAAGGCAGACATGACACCTTCCAATGTACTTGGCGACGTCCGTCCTCATTTTCGGCCAATAAAAGTTGGTTGAAATTCGTCCTATAGTCTTAAAAACTCCCAGATGACCACAGGTGGGGGGATCATGATGTTCTCGTATGATCTGCTTCCGCTTCTCTTTAGGGACTACTTTTAACCAGCCATCTCCATCACGTACGAGATTAGGGTAGTTTGTCTTGGTCAGTCGATAGAGACATTGCTTCTCAACTCTCCATAAGGGAAATTTCGCCGGGTCATTTTCCACTTTCTTCACCATGGAATTGTACCATTTGTCCAAGGAGGGAGTGAAATTTAAATCTAGAATACTATCTATCGATTCAATGGCAGGTACTGATCTAGATAGGGCATCGGCAATGACTTGATCCTTACCTTTTCTGTGTACGATCGTGAAATCAAATTGTTGAAGGCGCATACTCCATCTAGCAATTCTACCAATGGGATCCTTGATCTTGTACAGCCACTGTAAGGCATGATGATCGGTCCACACCGTAAAGTGGGCTCCTTCAAGGTACGGGCGAAGTTTTTCCACTGCCCAGATAACAGCTAAACACTCTTTTTCGGTGGTGGAATATTTTCTTTCGGCTTTTGTCAGCGAACGGCTCAAATAACAAACGACTTTTTCCTTTCCATCTTGGATCTGAAACAAAACCGCACCCAGACCAAAATCTGATGCATCAGTTTGGACTATAAATGGGAGATCGAACTGAGGACAAGACAGGATTGGGGCTGAGACAAGATGATTCTTGATAGTATCCATAGCCTTTTGACAATCTACATCCCAGAGAAACTTTTTGTGTTTTTGAAGAAGGGCTGATAGAGGAGCTGTAAGATTTGAGAAATCTGGAATAAACCGTCGATACCAAATTCCAATCAGGCGACGGACCTCTGTCACCGTCTTTGGTATCGGTATCTGAAGAATGGCTTCTACTTTTTCTGGATCCACCAACAAACCAGCCGCATTCAACACGTAACCTAAGTAACGCAACTCGGACTTACAAAAATTACATTTATCCCTATTAAGAGTTAAACCTGCGTCCGCAAGTCTTTGCAAAACTTTTCCCAAGACGTCTATGTGCTGGTCAAAGGTATAGGTACAAATTATGATATCATCCAAATACACAAATACATAATTCTCAAGATCATAACCAAGTACCTTTTCCACGAAACGTTGCCACGTGGCCGGAGCGTTATGCAAACCAAACGGCATGCGTTTAAATTGAAATAACCCGCGAGTGGGGACTACAAATGCAGTAAAGGGTCGGGACGATTCTGCAACGGGAATCTGCCAATAGGCTGACTTTATGTCAAGGGTAGTGAGGAACCTAGCATCCCTTAGCTTATCTAAGGTAGCAGACACAAATGGTATTGGGTATGCGTCACGCTCACTAACTTCGTTCAACTTTTTATAGTTGACACAGAATCGGTAAGTATCATCGGGTTTCTTAACCAACACTATGGGTGACGCCCAAGGAGAACTAGATGGTTCGATGATATCTTTGGCAAGCATGTCGTCAAGCTCCTTATTGACCTGCTTTTGTAATGTTGGAGAAAGAGGGTAATGTCTCTGTTTTATGGGGGGATGAGAAGTTTTTATCACGTGTTCCACTAAGTGAGTACATCCTAAGCCTGAACCCATTTTTCCAAAAGTGGAGTTGATCAGATCATCCAGTTTACATCTTTGATCTCCCGATAGTTGGTCAAGGGAATTGATAGCTGACTTCACACTTAGCTCCATTCGCTACTGTGCACTCCGTCGACAAACCAGGATTCAATCTACAAATAGACTTCAAAACATCCCAACCAGGACCACCAATAACTGTTTTTGAACACCCGCTATCTAACAAAGCTAAAAACATCTTATTATATACACACACCTTCAGAAAGGGTCGCCTGTCGTCTTTGGCATGAGCTAAAACGAAATCTAACACGACAGATACTGACGACACCGGGTTAGTCGGAATTTTCGAGTTAGGGGTTACTGACCGACCTATTGCTGACCCCGGCTCACGTTTTTTTGACACGACGGGCAGTTGGTACGGGTGACATTCGGTTTTCCACACTTCCAACAAAATAATGTACGTCTTTCCCGACAGTTCTTGAATCTGTGACCAGCCTGTTGACAATTCCAGCAGGTTGGTTGTACTGAAGCGTTGACTGCTTCCACAGATGCGGAGGTGATCGGATTCGAGACCACTTCGCTTATACGCGCGGTAGGTGAGACTTGTGTTGTATTTCCCGACGTCGAATGAGCAGGACGATAATATGCCAAATCGGGTTCTAATAGTGTTCGATATGAGGCTGGAGGGGGAAGGAATTTCTTGACTCTCTCTTCCGTTTCTTCTACGCTCCTACATAATTTAAGCAACTCCCTCACAGAGTGTACTTCTCGAAGAGACAACTGGGTTTGAAGGTAGGGGAGTAAGTTCCTTCTGATTAGTTGTACCCTAACTTCCTCTGAGGGTGGTTGGTCCAATCTTCGAAAAAGGTTTTCCATGGCGGTTATAAATGTTAGTACCTTTTCTTGTGACCCTTGAGTTCTCCGTCTGATTTCATCCCATAGGTTATACTCGTAGTCATGGGGTCTGAAGTCTTCTTTTAGTTGTTTCACGAGCTCATCCCATGAGGAAAAACTTCTGGTTCGGTACCAGTATAACGCGTCATTCTCGAATAGTTCCGGAGCAGAACGTAATAGTTGTTCCTTGGAAACACCCCGGGACAAACGAACTTCTTCGATGCGTTCTAGGAAATCGTTGACACTGGTACGCCCATTGAACTTGATATTCCACCTATGAACGAAGGGGTTGAACGAAGAATTGCTTGGTTCACTTGGTCGTTGGGTAGGAATCGGAGATAAATTTAAATTGTTCAAACAGTCCGCAAGGTACCTGAGCTGGTTGAAATCCTGGAACGAGGTTCTTCTTGTATCGTCGTCGACGGTTGCCATTCGAGATGTGGATGAAGCGAACCTTACATGTGACGTGTGATTTTCCGGATGTTCATCTAGGTTCCTATGACTTCTATCATATTCCTGCCGATGACTAGAAGGTATCCCATACGTCTGAGGTTCGACTGGACCGTCCCCTGGCACATCGATCAGATCTCCTACTATTGGAAGGCTTCTTGAAGCTCTGGGTGCCTGTGGAATTGGAGCGTCGATTATAGAACATGCCTCACGCGGATTTGACAAATTCAGTTGTTCCCTCCCTGACATTTCCCTTCTAGGAACACAACCCTGGTTGATAGATGCTGACGGGTATAAACTTAATCTATCTTCTCCCCCCTCTCGAACAGATATTTCTTCCCTTCGAGGGAGACCATGCTCTGGAGGGTCGAAGAAACGACTTCTAGGCTTCGGTGATGCGGCTTCGTATGCCAAGTTGAGGTTTCCAAATAGCTGACGACAGTCACTTTCCAGTCGAAGCCGTTTATCTTCCTCTATTTCGGTGGGACCATATATTCTATTCACCCGTTCCATTAGGTGTGTTAGACGAGGGTACAATCGGCGAAAGTCATTTTCACGATTTTCCGGATCGAAGGATTCAATTTCCATGACCAATTCCTTTAACTTTCGACTTCTGAGTGAAAATCCAAGTTAATTTGCACGTTAGGAGTGAGTCCAGTTTCCTTCTCCTGCCTAATAGCTCGACGCAATGCTGCTCGTTTCTCATCTACCGTGCTGTAATTCGGTGAGCCGCGAATTTGTAGCTCGTAGGTGAGTTCATCGCTTTTTAGTCTGTTCACCTCCATGTTAAAATAATGTACGTAATATATATAGGTTGAAATAGTTTAATATGTTAGTTTAGGTTTAGCTAGGTGGTGGTAGTATTATATATAGAAATGGGATTCCGGTATTGGTTTATTTTATTTTTGAATTGTATTTTACTTTTTCTGTAGAGAATATTAATTTTTATTTTGTTTATCTCGAGAATTTTTAGTTTGATTTTGTTGTAGAAAACCGTTTTAGTTTGGTTCCTAGAGTTTTATTTTTAATTTTTCCTTTGGTGTGGGGTATATTATATCCTAATACCTGAAATATACAACTAATTCTAATAGAGAAAGCGTACCTCAGGCTTGTTTGTCTAACCAGTATAAGAACACCTGCTTACTAACCAATATAACAAAGCTATCTATATCTATCTACACATTAATTCTTCCACTGATTGGGCAAGAACGTAGTCTCAACCTAAAGATGAGAAAACTGAGTCTAAAATATCCTAACTATATTCGGAACCGTTATTTACCTGTTTAATTTAGATCTATTTCCCTAATAATTATATTTACACTTAAAACTATAAATACCCTAATAAAATCAATCGATATCTAGTGAATCGAATTACCCTGTATATGTATATTGGACTATCCCTGAAATAGATAAATTCGATAAGCGTTCCCGTAACTACCAAAAAAAATTGAACTGCTTATATTGTACCAACACAATCTAACCAAAAATGTTACTCGTCACAACCTGTATGCGAAAAAATTATTATCTACCTCTCTTCAAACATCGAAAAATAAACCATGTGCCTTTCGAACTGTATATATTTTACTCACAAGTTACCCTTTCTTTTAGTTATCTTTATATTTATGTAGGTATTACTTTAAAATAAGTATATTTTTATATGAATATGTATATAAATTTAATTTTTCTCAATTGATTGTAGACAGGTGTAAGATTTACTTGAGATGCCAATACTGTATTAGGATAATTATTATTTTCAGTTTCGTTTAATTTCCGTTGTACATAATATTATTTGGAAATAAAAAATAAATCAACCATCTAAACCAGTTTTAATTGAACAAAATTAACAACCATCCCATAAATAAAATACTGAATAAACCAACATTAACCAAGTTGAGGCGCCATTTGTTACCTGATTGATAGAGGTAGACTTTACTCTGGGTTCAAATAATAAAAAAACAACAATATGATAAAAGGTTGGTTTAATATAATAAATTATTTAGGAGTGGCTGGATGAGTACAACAAAAATTAAATTATCTAGAGTAGCAACGCTAAAAACTCCCTGAAGGTAGTTCCTATGTACCTATAGTGAAGTCTGAAGTTGACCTCGTGTTTCGCTAGTAGGTTATGGCTGACCCTACCATAAAAGTAGAAATTATAAATTATCCACTCGAACCTTAGGGGTTGGTGGATACAAACTATTACTAAATCAATACCTTGGTATGCATACGTTGGTTTACAAACTCTAGTGACTAGACTATTCTTAATACTTAATCTACCATCAAAATTGTAGGAACAAAAAAAGGAAAGATTAATCTTCCTCAGTAAGTCTGATTATATCCTCCAACACTGTCTACTCAAACTAGCGGATTCCTTAAGAAAGTAAAGTATGCAGGTTACCTGTTGTGAATCAAGTAGTAAGTGTCCCTACTAGAGGATCGATGTAGATGTTACCTCAGTTGGGTGGAAACCTTATTCTACAACTTGATCTTAAGGGCTACAGATGTAGGTAAAGGTGAGGGTATGGTTGATCATTTACAGTAGTCCACCAATGTAGAGATGGATAAAGGTGGTTTGGTTACAGCACAGATGAAGAACAGAAAAGATAAAAACTAAGTATACGAGTAAGAGACCTGAAAGGAAATTTGGGTAAGTACCTACTTTGCTTAATAAATGTTAAGAGGATTGAGTATCCTAGTACTGATAACTAAACTCACTGTAGATGTCAGGTGGCCTCAAAGTGGTTTTGTCTACAAATATGAAGACAGGATCTTAAGAAGAGCCGAAAATTTAATATCCACTAATACAGAGTGGTAGAGTTCCAGCAGGATCAATCTAATAAAATTTACGCTCACTTAATAAGTATTTTTTCTCAAAATCAGCCAAACTGCTATTCCATGTGGTCTTTCAACAATCTCACAAGGACCAAAAAAAAAACTAAAATCCTGTCTACGTATCGATGATGGTCTTCCAAAAAAAAGGTTTGTTCTTTTATTTAACTATTTATTAGCAAAGCACTTAAACAAGGATAACCTCTGATGACAGAACTTGTACGGAGAAAACTATTAATTAATAGCACAGGTCAATGATCTTTTCTCAGTAGATCTATGAGTGGAAGGGTTAACTTATGATTTATAATCACATTAAGATGATTGATTTCCAGGATTGACAGATGTGACAAGATTGTCATCAGCCCAATTTGGTACACTATGTAAACAAAACAGCCTTTAGGCTTTTCAACTTATCAAATTAATATCCTGATCTGGTGATCATCATATTTGATTAAAATAAGTAAAAATAGATATAAATGGATGGATTTCTTATTTTTAGGTACCCTTCAGGGAGATGTGTAAAAAGAGTAAAAGGATTCCTGAGACCTTAATTATTCTAGTCATAAAACAGACGGTATGCACAGAGCTCATTTTTGGATGTTCGAAAAAGAGATCCGAATAATCCTTTGTCCCGTAACACGTTTATATGTCAATGTCAAAAATAAATATTTCTTTTTGAATATTAAATAACTACACCATAACATCGATCAATTTCCTTTTCAAAAATTTCCATAATTTTCACCGAAATAATTAATCATTAATTAATCATTATCACGAAAATACACAAATTTTTCTACCCAAAGTGACGTTTATGACTGTCGTGCATGAACGGCGATTTCTAACGAGGAATTCGTTAGCATTTTGGATACAGAATAACATTTATCGTTCGTAAACGATATTCGTTCATCAACGGCATCGTACATACTCACAGAATAGACCCCTAAGTACTAACAGTTTTTAAACGATCTTTCAAATTTCACCCAAGAAATGGTTGGTTAAATTAGTTATATATGTATCAAGGGTACTAAGTAGATGATTACAGTCTTGCAAAGCCAAGAGCCTCTGGCCCGAGGACATACAAACTTTTATGTCATAGCAGTTCGTTTTGAATAATAAGTAAATATTGTTCTTAAATTGGCTGCAGGAAATTTAGTTAACACCGGAACCTTCCAGAATTGCCAATTATTTGTGTATACAGTTGATTGTTTGCACCTTAATGACCGCGTGGGCAATATTATGTACTTTATGCCAGCACGGGCACCTGGATAACATGGGGCTGTACAACGGGGATCTCAGCTGCAGACTTTGTGGCATGAAGACCAAGACCGTAACCTTTATTTTGTCTGAATTTGAGGCGTTGGACTCCAGAAGACAGACAATCTTCGGAGAGGCCAATGTTCACACATCCAGTATATCGTCTACTCGAAGGTACGGTATGGCTGGGTGGGTAGAATAAATGTGGGAGTAAAGTACAATAAGCCAACAGGCTGCAGTGCTTCTGGCACAAGAATGTATCTCAAAAAGAGGAAAAAAATTATACTAATCATAATCAGACTGAATAATTCAATAAAATCATTGATTGTGGACATGTAAATTCCTGAATATTTATCTATTCGAATCTAATATTACTAATATGCAAAATATTACATTTAGACAGTAAGTTGTAGTTTCGATGGCCAAGATATAATTATTGCGTGGTTTATATAGGAAACATTTGATGATTATTGATAAACTTACTTCTGTCGAGTAACATGTGGATTATTGTATACCCTCAACGGCATAGCCTTGAAAGAACCATTTTTACAGTAAATATAAAAAGTAAAAAAAAACTTCTATATTACAGTCGACGATAAGTTGGTTCGCTTGGCAAATTAAACTAACGAGTAACGAGCTAGAAAATCAGGTGTGTTCAATAGAATTAACGCAAGGATTGGCTATTACCAGAGCCATGAATCTTGTAATGAAGATGAAAGTAAGTAGCTATAAAGAGAACTCACCAATTATCAATTACCTGCGGTATCAGAATAGTGGAAGTTTTTATACAGGATTTCTTTTGAATCAAATTCGAAACAAGCAAAAAAGCTATATCACAATAAAGACGTTTCTGATGGAGCGGTACTGCACTGTATCCCATTCCTAGTAGACTATAATGTCATACAATAAAATATTTAATTCCACATTCCACCGAAGATAATGGACCATAAAAAAATTGAAAACAAATTTTTCGCAGTCTTAAGCTTCAAAATACATATAATTGATTGTCTAGTAGTTGTCGGATAGATAGATAGGGACCAGCATTTTATAAAAACTCAATTATTTTTGATAACGATAGCTGGAACGCTACCCTAGCGTTAAATTGAAAATATAAAAAATATTGTGGTTTGATTTCCCAAAAAATTAACAGAAAGAATAATTAATACACCTCAAGGAACATACAAAAGATAAGCAGTTCAAGATCTTAATCAGCTCATGGATTTATGACAAAAACTTGAGTAAAGTGATTATCCTCACTAATTACTGGAAAAAGTACTTTGTTCTGTGAATTGAACAAATTTAATATCAATATTATATTATATTATCTTATATTATATCCAGCAAATACAAGTGCTATTGCAGAAATGCAAGAGAAGTGTGAGCAACTTAGAAATGAATTTATACTCAGCTTATCAACAAGTACAAACTGTGTCAGCACATCAAAAATACTCCATTCCTTAACATACTCATGTGTGTAGTAGGCATTTCTCAAAAACTGATTGTACTACGTTTAGCATTGAAGTATCTTTTGTTACTCGCCATTGCGTTTGGCGTTTCATTGTTATGTAAGACCGTTCGTATTTCATAATAAATCGATTCCTATGGTCAATTCACTTATTCACCAAACCAAAAACCAATTTTAGCAACATACATCCCAATAGCATGAGATTCAAAGCACGAATAAATGAAATTATATTATATGACAAGTTTGGTACATACTGCAATACTAACTATAAGGAAAATATTCTCGAATTTGCTTATGTATGGAAAGAATTACTGCCAGCAGTCACAAGCTGGTTTTCGATAGATTTGATAAGGTGGCTAATCGGCCGCTGCGACCTTTTCAGATCTATTGTGGTCATCTGAATCTGGATTACATTTTCCACTCCGACTTTTTTCAATCAACCAAACAACCTCGAGATTAAATATTTCACAGGGAGATACTAAGAGATACTAACATTTCATCTATTTGAAAATAAGTTATGTCTTATCGCTCTGGAATCTTGGACTATTGGGTTTATCTCAAGTTCCCAGAATGTTTGATTCCTGGCTCGCTCACTTCTATCCTAGTCTTCTTCACTGCCATCTCTATACAATTGAATGGAATTCCTTCCAAGTTTGGTTATGGTGATCCAATTTTTCCTTGTTACTGAATGTCGCATTGAATTTCTCCCACAAGTACTTTTTTCCAGGATTCTTGATTTCTGAAAATCAGGGTGGTTTTTTGTAATAACTTCTCTAGGTACTTAGTACGTATTCTGTTCGTTTGACAAATATTTTAACCGCCAGAATACCTAATAACTTAGTCCTTGCCATCAGCTAATCAGCAACTAACTTTTCAATGACATTTCAAATGAGTTCGACACTATGCAGGTGAATAGGTCATTTTCTGGTATAATTTTATTGCTGCAATCATTGTTCACTGAGCGACTAATGAAAAACTAATTTTTCAAATTAATTTGAGACGCTTTTGAGTCTATTAGGAAAATTAGATATTCAAGTCACTTTTCTGCTGTAATTTCATTGCTCTGATCCTTATCCGTGGAGCAACTGATTAGCATCTAATTCGTCGAGGCCTTCTGGGACGCTTGTGATCTTATACAGCAGAATCAGTAATTTGAAAATACATATTTTTAAAGATGAATATAGTGCTAGAGCTTTTAACGAGCTCAGCTCACTTGTTGGAATAGCAGGAATAATCTGTTGGAGCCATTCAAGGCGCTTGTGACCATATACATAGAAATTATTTTTTTCAAATTATCTCTTTTTACGTTCGTATTTGACTTGTTGGAGGAGCAACTATTCAGCAAATAATTTTTCAAGGCTATTTCAGACACCTTCAACCAATTTTTTGTGTTTTTCTATTGTTTTGCCGTGTAATATCATATTTAAAAAAAGCTAGCATTGCCATTATTTTCTCGGTTGCTATATGAGCAGCAAATTCATGATTGAGGCAACTAGTTATTTTATGAAAAGCACTAGATTCTCAGGTATTTTAGACCTAATTGGGCTAGGTTGTTGATGCTTATAGAAATGCTATAGTGCTTGAAGTTGTCACTACTACTCAACGGAATGACTCTATCTGTCTTATTAATAAAAGTTTCTCACTTTCAGATTAGTCAAAGACTAGTTACTCTCAGTCTTATGAGTTACCTAAGACTAACTTGATTCTATGCTTAAACCATTAGTTTGACAGATACGCTCGTAATACACAAATATTAAGCGGGATACGAAACGACCCAAGGGCGAGTTTCGTATGATATGCATGATCGTTGCCTAATATACTATAATAGTCAAGATTAGGATCCAAACTTTAACAGGTATAGTCAAATTGAGAGTTTTTTGTTAATATTCCATTGCAGATTGTCCCATTTTCCACTAAGCATCGAAATTCAACATTCTGGAAGAATTGCTCCTAATAACTGCTATTTTAACTTCACAGTCTATACCCTAGCAGTATTTTCACAAGTGCCCACGTGTCTGTTACTATATATTGGATATTTGGAATGCCATCACTAACCACAGGCACGTAACTTTGACATGCTTGGAACAATGAAATTTTTTGAGTGGCGAATTTGTTTGAATCACTTCGTGGAATTGTTGAGTGCATTCACACTCAACGATGGAACTTAGTTTTATAGGTTATTTTATAGATATAATGGGATCGTTTATCTCCATATTTCATACATTTAAATGATGATGATTTCTTTCTGGCAAGCATTGTATGTGTATGTAATGTATGGAATGATAATTAATTAATCACTGAGACTTAAAAGATCTATTGTGCTCCCTTACTTCTACTGAGTTCCTTAGGAAAGTCTCAGAGATTAGTAGTTCCTTCAGTTCTATTCACCGGAGGAATTTCAGGATATCTGCAGGCCTTGAATTAGGTAAATGTCCCTCTTGTATCCAGTGGAAATAATTAGCGAAACATGTGACTGCAGTGACGTTGTATGTGTCAGTGGAATGGGGAGCGATAACGTTTATATTCAATAATGTAGAAGACCAGTAGTTTAAGAATACTCCGTAACCAGAATGAACGATATGCGACACTTTTAGAATTATGTAGGTATTGATACATTTATATCTTTGAACAGATTACACTGCGGTATATAACAATACTTCTTGCAGGTATCTACTCTAAATAAGTATTTTTATAGAACAAAATTATTTGTAGAAGTTAAAAATTAGAATGACGAATTGAAAAGTCTATTACACAAGCGATTTGTTTTCTCCATTTCAAATGTGTGGATAGGATGCTCGCTAAAGTGACTTGGAAAAGTATGATCCAAGGTTCTACTAGAATACCGGTTTTCAAGGAATAGATTATCTATGAAGCCCAATTCTATAAGCAATGAAGACATTAATCTCTACCACTGGTTACCATCTAGCATTGTTACCTTATTACCATATATTATCTAAAGCACAGATCGCTATCACCAATTTCAATACTTTTCAGTTATTGGAGGATGTAGAAAACTGAGATTCAATAGTGTAAAATACAAATCTACATCAACTTCAATCAATTTTGCTTTCACAAACGAACTGAAATAAACATGTTAAAATTTGACAGAAGTGTATCAACAGATGGCAGTTGATGGAAGCATTTGAAGTTAGACTAAGTTTCACGTAAGAAGAACCCACATGAAGCTGCAATCGTATGCTCGAACTTGTCAAAACCAGCGCCATATTGTAAAAAGGACATTCGAATTCAAATCAGTAGCGTTACTTTCCCATATTTTATGGGTTACCACAAAATTAGAATATTGAAAATGTATTTATCATATGTATATATGGGAGTTTTTTTGGAGCTTTGAAGATATTCTTTAATACAATAGACACTGGTATATTAAAATACTTGTCATCGTTGAAATATTTACACTTTCAATTAACGATTGGCGAAACTCGTTTGTACGCCAATGGCATGGAACGTTCGTTACGGGGCGACATAGATAAAAGGAGTCTACTGCTTAGAAAATTCAGAGACAGTCTCTGTAATATCAAACTGCTATCTTATGTCATCCAAAGTGCTATTATTTTACACGCCGTATTTACACAGGACAATAGGACAATAATTGTACCTGGATTCTCTGCAAAATACATCAGTTCATAATTTGACCCAGCTTATCCCTGGTATCCAAACTGTCAACGCACAATATGGTTTTGATAGAATAGTGATGCTCCAGTTTTCAGACCGAGCATTTCCAGGTCAATGGATCGGAAGACAGAGATAGGTAAAATGGACCGCTTGTTCACCTGATCTTACCCCATTATAATTCTTCGTAAGGCGTTGTTTGTTTGATGGTCGATGGGGAATGGTTTGAATATTCACTGTAAACTATATAAAAATCGACATGTTTCGGGACTTACATGCTACTGTTCATTTAGCTAATAATAAATTCATGCATTACTTTATGCATGTACTGATGTTCAAAGTATTCTACAATGTTCATTCGGAATAAAATTGAAAATAACCTGCATTGTAAATCAATATTATTATTATTATTACAAGTCATTCGGGGTGCAATGCTCAGGGACACTTAGCTTTCGCCATTGTATCCCTTTCCCCCCGATTCGTACTTAAGCTATGCTTAGGCTGCTTCAGAGAGATGTGCACTAAAGCCAACACTCTTGCAAAATGCAAGTATGTTGTCAATGCTAGTCTCTTTGAATAACTCTGAGTCCAGGCTCGCTGCTCCCAACCATCTATGTCTATGTATCATTAGGTTGGGGCACTTGCATAGGAAATGACACGGGGTCTCTTCCTCCTCTCCACACCATCTACACAAGTTGCTATGTCCCTGTGTTTTGTGTGTGTAACATCGCAGCTCGCAGTGTCCGGTGAGTATACCCAGAACAACTCTTGCCTTGCGTTTACCAATTTTGATGATTGATTTGGCCCAACTGGAGATGAAATCTCCCGTCAGTTCTTTACACCATCTGTGACCCAGGGATTCCTTCCAGGTTTCCCATCTCTTTCCAATTATTTCCTTCGTTATGGTATTGCATCCTTCTCGGTACGGTATTCCTACCTCCCTTTCTGGATGCTCTCCCGACTTGGCTCCTTGCTTAGCAAGTTTATCGGCTCTTTCATTACCTCTATAACCCGAGTGTCCCGGTATCCAGGTAATAACGACCTTGTTGAATCTGGCTAGCTCATTCAGTGTGTTTTTTGTCTCCCGAACGAGCTTTGACTTTGTGCATGGGTTTTCCAGAGCCATAATGGAGGCCTGGCTGTCCGTACATATGCAAATGCATCTGCTTTGGACTTCTGCCCTTACCAATTGCCTAGAACACGCCTCTATCGCAGCCATTTCTGCTTGAAAGACGGTGTTTTCCGGTCTTAGGCGACAGGCTACATCATCCCTTCGCCTCGGTGCACTGATTCCGAAACCGGTTCCTTCTCCGGTTTTGGAGCCGTCTGTAAACCAGATTTCCCCGTGTTCGGGGCTCTGTTTTTCCTCCCATTCCTCCCTGCTTGGTATTCGCGTTTTATATCGCTGCCCAAACTGGAGAATCCTGGTTATTCTATCCTGAGGTGCGTCGAAAACTGATCCCCTCAAAAAATTTTGAATGGTTCTGTGCCCACTTTCACCTCCTTCCCATTCCTTGCTGCATTTCAGTCTGTATGCTGCTCTGGCTGCTGAGGCCTTAACCTCCAGATCCAGACTATTTATTTCCAGCAACATCCTGATGGCAGCCATGGGCGTACTTCTTTTTAGACCAAAAATCCCTCGTAAAACGACCGCCTGTATGTGATCCAGGCTACGCCTTGAGGTCTTTTTTTCCGTCTCCTTCCACCATACCAACGCTGCGTAGGTCAGTTTAGGTATCAGTATCGCTTTGTAGATCCACAAAGCTTGCCGAGGTTCTAGCCCCCATCCTGTCCCTATAGCTGACCTGCACTGCATAAATATGTTAAGGACTTTCCTTCCCTGCAACCGCAGGTGTTGTCCCCAGTTAAGTTTCTTGTCTAGGTATACCCCTAGATATTTCACTCCCGAGGCATAAATCAATATGAAATAATAACTTTTTTTTCACAACTGACGTCATTGAAATTGTATAGTAATCAGTTGTGAAATTGTCAGTAAAATATTTACGGTAAAAGTGCTGTATTGTTTCCGACACGTGGCTGATACGTCAGTAAATGAACAAGTTTGATTCTTTATGATAGAATTGGAGCAAGTACATTATAAACTAGCAAATAGTGGGGAATGCGGTAAAGTGAGAGAGCTCTTCAAAGGTTTTTCTTGCTCTCGGAAATTCTTATTTCCATTACACTACAAAAATTATATGGCATTATCAACAATTTGTAAAACTTGAATGATTCTACTCACAACTTTGATGAAAATGGTTACCTACTAAGATGTACAAAAAATACATTGAATGATACATAGTTACAAATTAACACTGTTGAGATATAATATGTAAATTATTATTTACATGATTAAAAACTATTTAGTTAGTTTTTTCATTCATACATTTACTTTGCTCAAAAATATGCGCCATTTCAAGAAAATATCTCTTCTTAAAATTTGAGTCTACTACTAGTATTTCTGGTGTCTATTCATAATTAATATAGTGGTCAAAATTATGAGCATGTGGTGCTAAAGCGCATCTTTGAGGATGTAATCTGCAATCACTTTTATAAGAAGTGATTCAATCACCTACCGATCTTGAAGTTTGACCCACACATAATACGTATCACAATTCAAACAAGGAATACCATAAACATCATAAGTCTGAAAATTTAACGGGGCTTTGTCTTTGACTTCACTGTGTATTGATCGAATTGTTAGAGACATTTTTACGTTTAAGAATTTATTGAATAGTGTAGATAATTTTGGAGTAACACCCTGTATCTACGGCTACTGGCCTATCCCTTCTCTACCTTTTCAGATCTATCACGGTCTTCTCCATCTATATTACTTTCTCCAGGCCAACTATCTCAATGAAGTCTACCATCATTGAGATGATTTTCTCATATATCAATTTTTCAGTTACCTCTCGTGCAGCGAACAACATTTATGCCAGTCTGTCACACTAGAATAAAATGTGTTGTGCAGTTTCTTCCTCTAATTGACAGAATATGCACATAACGTCGTTCGCCAATCTCATCAGCTTCAAGTGCCTATTGAGCAGTCAGCAAACTCACTGAAGTTTTGTCAGTATTCTAGTCTTTACTCATAGAGTCTGCCGCAAACGTTGACGAATGTTCTTTCATGCGCTGCTGAAAAGTCTCGCAGCAATGGATTATTGGATGGAACTAATGAAGGACAAGACAAATGATTTTGACGGCCGCCATTTTGTACAAATTGAAATGGCAACTTAGGTCGAATGACGTATTACTTATTACTTCACTCCAGAATTAAAATAATCATTCAACAAAAATATTATAATTGTGATTTTGAGCAAAACTAGATGTTACACATATTCATGAACAATCTTTTAAGCTGCAAACACTTCATCACATTAGTATTTAAAATTCTGGCCATTTCTTTGTTGACAATGATACAATCTCTCTTCGTTTATAATTTGTGGAGTGATTCCATGCATTTCAAGATGTATGCGAACATTTCAATCGCTCAAGTCTGTTGACATAAATTCGGTCTTTTAGGTAGCCTCGGAGAAAATAATCAGGGGATCTTACCGGTCACTAAATTGCACCTCTTCGACCAGTGCATCTCTGAGGAGAAATTCTATTTAAATATTGCCTAACGACTGATAATGTGGAGGTGCCCCATTTTATTGAAAGTGAACGTTTATATTAGGAGATAATCGATTTATAATTTTATTTTGGAATAAATCAAGATTAAGTATATTGATAAGAAAAAGACCTATTAAATGGTTTTTCCCCAAACCCGCCCACACCTTAACTCCTCAAGCCAGTCGGATTACAATTACAACAGAACCGTTCAAGCAAAATGTGGTTTCACTGAATACCAAAGAATCTAAGAAATTGTTTTGTATCCCAATTTTATCTGTCAAGGAGGTTAATTGTGAGATCATTGATTCTTAAATAAAGGCAGCTACTTGAAGTATATTGAATTTTATTGCGGATCCGATAATACAACTTTCGAAGTGTGGACCTTAGAAAGGGGTGAGGAGGACATGCAAAATTTCTAATTTTGTTACTTGACTGCTACCAAATAGCTGCGAAGTTACCGAAAGAAAATCAATTGTCTGAAATATTTGCATGTTCTTATGTATTTTATGTTGCTAAATTTAAATGTGATGTGAAACTTTCGAATTTAAATTTGGACTCTTATAAAATTAAATATATAAAGAGTCGGTTTGTCATTTATTCAAGTCTGGACTGGTAATCTATACGGCCAGAAAATCCTTACCTAGTAAGTTTGGAGAGAATTGATGAAGTGTTTCTCTAGTTATTAAATTTGTTCAATAATCGTTTATTTATTTTTTATAACCAATTACGGGCTAATTACCACACTTAACAATTTGCAAAAAGCTTCAAGTCGATCCTACCATTTTTGAATTAGGTATTTTTCAATATCATGAAATACCTTCATTAGTCTAGGAGGAATCGGCGCATAAGTACCGAAAACTATTCCACCTCAATTTTTTTTATGCGATCCTTTTCAAATTGCTTTACTGATAATATAAATGCCACATGCCTTTTGCCATGGGGCAACCCGGTGCCATTTTGATTAAACCGAAATTGTTTAAGCAATTTCAAGGAATTGTCATTTTTCAACTGGATAAATTTTTCTTATTATCTTTATTGAAGTACAAATAATAAAGGTACTCTACCTTTTCACGATAAAGTTAATATTTTCAAAGATATGAATTTTTAAAGATTCGAATAATCTCAAATTTGGGTACTTTCAACCCATGAAAAATATATTTAAAAAAAATATTATTTTTTTTCATTGAAATTTCAATTGAATAGTTATTAATATTGTTAATAGAGATTTGAAAAATGTTTATTGTTTATACCTGTTTTTTAATTGTTAATTTCACGCGCTCACAAGTATGCGTCGCTTACCTTTAATTAAGTATCGCGGCCTCTCTCTTTCTTATGCGCTGCATCGGCCTCTTTGTGTCTTGAATCATTATTTATCATTTATCTCAAAAACTATCAACTTTATCAATATTGTTAAGGAGAGCAATGTTATTAATAATTAAATCGTCTACAATTTGTTTTGAATTTTTTTTTTCTGAAATTAGTTTTTCAAAAGCTACTTAAGCATAAATCGGAACATGTTATTTAAATTACTTTTCCATCAGTGTATATTACTTTTCTGTTATTTGTACTATGCAATTATCCGATAATCGTGTACTAGTGCAAGCTTATAACGTATTCACATTCTGATTGTTTTAAATGCTCGCTACCAAATTTCCAGTTAATTGCTGAAATATCACTTTTGACAAATGGATGGAACTTTTTACCTCATTTTATTCCATAACAATACCACTGAATTTTTTCTTAGAGGGTAATAAATGGAAACATTTACGAAAAAAACCTGAACACGTCTAATATATTCCCGCATTCAAATGTTAACCGTCTTTTACATTCAATTTCTTTTGGTCTGCTTATATCATGATGTACGCTCATGTGACGTACCTATTCAACTGTTCTGTTACTGGTTAAATTTCCCAGTGCAATATTCTGCATTCTAAGATATCTAGTTACAGTTAACTCTGTCTTTAAGGTCAACGGATGTATGGAAGAAATATCATGAATGGGACTCTAATGAAAAACTGCCACATATTGTTTTTGTGAAAAATATTCTATATGAACCAAGAAAGAAATTAAACATCTCATTTATCTTCAGATTAAAATGCCAAATAACCATTGTTACATTTTGTATTCCAGAAAGTGAAATGTAGACTATTTTAAAATATTCTCGAAATAAGAAAATATCTACTTCACACCAAACATTCATTAATACCCAACACAGAATTAGAAGTAGGTACTACATATTCGTGATAAGAAACAAAAAATAGATTTCCGCGACGAATTGGAAATTACAAGACTCCCAAGAAACCCAAAATATAAAGTCGTCAATGAACAGATAAATCTAGGAAGCTTTAAGTAACAATTGTAAAGATCGACAGATATAGTATTCCTTGGTTTCCTGTATCATTGCACAGTTTAATGATGATCTTAAATGGGAGAGATATATCTAGGATATTACCGTGAGGCTTATAATACCCAAGCTTTAATATTTGTAGTATATTTAATTTTTTTTTAATTCATATATTATGTTAAGTCAATCACAAGATAGATCACTATTTGGTCTAGCCAAAATATTAAACATCAAGTAAGCATAACATCGAATGTATCTTCTTTCATTCTGCCGATGATATTATAATTATCGGAATCATTATTAAAATTATTGAGAATCTTCATATAAGTATATATTTTCATTGAAATGGAAATCTCTAGTTACAGTTTTATTTGAAAAAGTGATGAGTAGATTCCGCGACGTAGGGATCCCCAGAGTAAATGTCAATTTTTTTTATTTTTCACCTACACATACCAAATTGTTTATAAAATAATAAGCATAATAACATTTATACATAATTATAATTATAGACACCGCCAGATGATTGGGATTCATTATTGTAATATCAACACCAACATGAATATAAAAATATTGGGATGAATAAAAAGGGGTATTTCCAATACATATAACATTTTTAAATTTCAGTCTGATGCCTGAAGCTCGTCCTGAAATTTTCCCACTTATCCAATAAACGGTCAACTTCAATACTTATTACGTAAAATACCTACTATTTGTTTTTCAATATTTTGAAATTTTCCGCATTTGAGTACAGGAAGAAGAAAAATACAAAGCGACTAGAATCACATTTGGAAATATCATAATGATATTCATTTAGATTATTTTGCAGAACAATTGAGTTCATACATTTGTTTCATTTTTTATTTATTACAAAATAGTTACCTACTATTAGGATCAGTTACTAAATAATATCAATTCAATCGT
Source organism: Galerucella tenella (assembly GCA_910591685.1). Taxonomy (NCBI): domain Eukaryota; kingdom Metazoa; phylum Arthropoda; class Insecta; order Coleoptera; family Chrysomelidae; genus Galerucella; species Galerucella tenella. The sequence goes on from CAJUYH010001929.1 coordinate 26,929, forward strand.
CACTATTGCTTAATCAGTTGAAGATCTTCAGTACTAGTGAAAGGTCAATAATTGAATACTAAAACAATCCAGATCCGGTAACATAAAATCAACCTGCAAACTCGCTAGTTGACGGTATGCAAACAACCCATTAGTTCCTCGCCGTTGAACATCAATTCTCGATCTTGCATTATTCAACATTACGTAATGTAACAATTTTCACACAGGCGATTTCTTGACATTGAAAATTGAAACTTCATTCTCTTAGGCCATTAGCGTGTATGCAATTGTTTTTTGTTAGGATAGATGTCAATCTTCATTTCAATTAATTAACTTCGTTGTAAAATTCTATTATTGAGTTTGTGATTGTGATTTTGTGATTGACAGATAAAAAAATCATACCACAAGAATTGGCATGAATTATTATTCCCATGCTCATTTTTGTTTATTCGAAAACAAAATCTCTTTCAGTGTTTTTTGTTTCAATTGAGTTCAATCCAACTTGAATTATTAGTTGGTTTCTTTAACTGTGTCTTAATTAGTAGTAGTTCCTAAGACCCTTATTCAATATGAATAAACACTAGCACTAATGTGTGAATTCACATTTTGCCTCTGCTTTCACTCGCACTCAATGAACCAACATCTGTACGGTGAGCCTTCTTATCTGGTTAGTGTTATCAAGGATCTGGTGGACCTCAACATTAACGTGTTTGGAGAATATTTCTCCGCAATGTTGGCAATCGTCTGACTAGCTGATGACGTCAATATCCTATTTCTTGCACAGGAATGATTTGATTAGTTAAATTAAATTCCAAGATTATTCGAACCGTAGTAGTCTAACAATTTATCAAATATAATTCAAATTTTCTGGATCATAATATAATATTTGTAAAAAGATGTACGTCTCTGGACGATTATCAATGGAGTATGATTAGCACTCACAATTTATGCTACCAATTAATGAAAATCGGTCAAGCTTAAAATATAATCTTCCATGTACTATTTATTTTACCGTATTTGCAATAGAACTCATTTTCCGATTTAATGGAATGCATAACCTCTAATTTTTATCAACTCAGTCTAGTCGTTACTAATGAACCGCGTGCCAACATTGAAATTATAGTGTAATTATACATTTCTTTCGCTTTCAGATTCCAAGACTTTTTCAGGCACAAGTTCAGGAATGATTTGTGAGACGTGTCAAAATTTATTGAGAGTTTTGCCATATTTGATATTTCGAAAACAGCGCATCGCTTGAAAATTACATTGGATATTGGGTTTTGATACAGTAGTGTTATTATGCTGCATTATTTTTTCCAATTTGTTCCTAGTTCAGGAAGTTAGAAATACGAAACAACACTACGAAGTGAGTGTTAGCCGATTAGTTTCTGCATCTCAACTCTCTTTGTCCCATTAAGTCAAAACGGCCCTTAATACCCCGCTGTCATCATATCATATGGTACAAACTTATGATATCGGCTAAATAATGTATCATATTAGTATATTATACACCACGCGACTAAAGTGACCTTTTTAATCCCGCGCGGGTGGTGCTTAATTAACCCAAAGGATTAATGTCTAAGGGCCGGTTTTACAAGAGAGATTTATACCAGGTATAGTTATTCTGGGAATAAAGTTATGCCAGTGTAAAAAAGCATCGTAAAACCAACTAGTTTCATTCTAGGTATAAATTCTGGTATAACTTTATTCCCAGAATAACTATACCTAGTATAAATCTCTCTTGTAAAACCGGCCCTTAAAGTGACACTATAGTTTCTAACAAGTGAGACCAGAGTCACCACTTTAGTCTCGGAATGAAGAATGTAGAATGAAGAACAAACCTTAAGTGGCAGCATTGAATATGTTCAATGAATTAACTACAAGTAATAAAGAGTTGATAAGGATTCTAGTAAAATTTAAGACTCTCAGAAATAAGTTTGTGGTAGGATGATCTATTCGGTTCTCCACTATGGGATGACCAGGACCTGCTAGACAAAGTTAGTAGTGCCTGCTATAGTCAAGCACTTGCTTCCAAGGATGTTAAAAGGATCTTTGAATGAATATCCTTGTTAAAGATAAAAGGGACAAAGTTCCGGTGGTATCCCTGTTATACTTTTTCATAATAACAGTGGCAGTGACGGGTTTACTCACCGATCAATCAAATGATCAATCAATCAATGAATCAATCAATGCATAGCCCATTTCAACATTTCGTCACTAAAAATAGGTGTTGTATTTCCAGAAGCTATTTCTTCCACCTTTTCCAATTCCCCTGTAGTAGGTATTTTTCACCTTGTTGTATGTCTGCCAGTCTTCGGTGAGTCTTATGTTTTATAAAAAAATCCTGGGTTTCAGCTCTTAATTCCTACAGATGTTTATCTTTGGTGCTCCGTTGTTTTTGATGATGGCAGCTTGATTAAAATGCATCGATTATAATTGCTGTGTTCAGGTTCCCAAGTTCATTTCCTAGGTCGAGCCCTTCCTCACCTAGATATGTGATAGGTTTGTTTCAAACAAGCATGGGTTTGATTGTATTAGAAGTTCACGCTCACGATTATCAATGAGGAACTGTATAAATTGAAAATTTCTCATTATACCTCCATTCGTTTGAAAAAGCTACTGTGTTAGCGAAACGCGTCACAACTTTAAGGTTGAATATAATGTAGATTTAACAAAATAAAATTGTTTGATTTCATAATAAATGATTTTGTTTTTAATTACATCTTCCAAAGACAAGTAGATCGTTGAAATGTGCACGTGAATTCCATAATTTGAACATATCCTAACTTTATATTTATATTTTAGAATAAGAATATCCATTTATTCGAGTTGAGTGTTATTCGCGAGTTCTCAAGGAATAAAATTATTATGATTTTTTAAATTTATGTGTTGTATCTAGGTTAAGATGGAGGATAAATTTGTAGTGTGAAAATACGATTAGATTGGGTGGAGTGGAGCCAGGAAAAAGAGTTGAAACAAGTTTTGGACAGATTCGATTTAAGTAAAACTGGCAAAACGGGACTTTTATTTTCATCAATTTTCTGGAAGCCAGACTTTATATTGGGGATTCATTCATTCGACTGACTTGTGATCAACAGTTCAGGCACTTGAACAAAATCTTTGTAAAATTTCCCATGTTATCTATCCAGAAGCTTAGTGTCGTCTATCTAGGACACTAGTTTGACTGGAGGGAATTTCAGTAGTTGTTATGGTTGTTTAATTTTTTCTCTAATGTGCTTTCTTCCAAGTCCTTGTTAGTTATCGCAAAAGCAGAGAATGTGAGTAGGTATTTAATCATATAGTTCACATTTCCTGCACATAGGTTCACTAGCTTTGCCCATTTTGTGCAGATGCTTCCTCAGGGTACAGTGTCCAGTCACCAGGTCGATAACTCTCTACAAATGTCTCTTATTTAGGTTCAATAGCCTGATTGGGAGATGCTTGACTACCTTGTTCAGGTACTCTTTGTATGGAGGTGCCCTTATGTCGACTTCCATTTGAGTTGGTGTTCCCTATCTAGCCAGTTCCTGATTCACTCTTTAATGCAATCTTTTGTAATTCTACACGATTACGGATCTATGAAGTCTCATTCGGAACCTTCGTCAGCTAACGGGTCTGCCATCTCATTACCTACAATCCCCTCATATGCCAGCACCCAATACTGGAGATTTCAATGCGTCGGTGTGCTGTCACTTATGAATAGGCAAAATTGTTATCTTTACAATTATCCCTCATATCATATCGTTTAAGAATATTATGTGAATTTTACTAGTACTCTTTTAAAACTACAGTGAAAAGTCCTAAAATTGATAGTGTTCGATTTGAAAAAAATCATCAAATCTCTTTTCCATTTTTTTACCAGAGAACAAGTGGAGTGAGGTATTCTGCACCTAGAGCTGCTGAAAAGACAATTTCGCAGTGCGGTCTCTATTAGCTGCAGTTTCACTTATATTGTTTCCATACGCAGTTCGCACAGGTTTTTCGAAGCTGCAAACTAGGTTTTACACTTTTATTTTGAAGGACTAGCATAAAAGTAATTTGTAAATTTTCACAGTGCACTTCAAGAAAATTAATGACCAAAAATAAAAAACGAAACAATCGCTGTATTTTTCAATTCATACTGTAAGATATTTCAATTGTATAAATCATTTTTACGGCTTGCCAGTTACTTTCTATCGTTTTGCATTTAAAGAATACATCGAAATTTTTAAACCATATTTCACCGTCTTTATTGACGTTGTTAAAAATGTCCTTATTGTGTATTCTTCCTCATTTGAAATTGAAATGCGGCGGCCCATTGTACCCCAAACAACGGCCTGGTATACGACATAATACCCTTATAAATATTTAAAAGATGACTGTTCTAGGCTACGACTCTGATAACAGCTATAAAAGTTGGTATAATTTTTTTAAGCACGGATATATTTACCGAGGTACTCGACGCCAAATTTATAAAGCATATTGTATTTCTACAATCAAATATATTTATTCAAGATACAATAAGTTGAGAATTATAAGTGAAGTAAAATTTGAATAAAACACCACTGGTAGGTATATATCGATGAGTTTCTGTAATTTATTCATAAAAATGACAATAAAACTGATCATATTATTCAATTTAACCTTAAATTTAAGTAATTCACGAGTCATGTCAATAACTGCACTCCCTGACGGAAAGAAATAAAACGTTACTGTACGGTAGGTACTCTCTTTCTGTTCACGTGAATAGTTCAAATTGAATAACAAATAGTTCATTCTCTGTTTCATGTAAACGTCTTCAACATGCTTTTGTACAATCGTCGTTGTCCAAAAAAAATGTTTCAATATTTTATTTTGCGCATAACTCACCGAATAACCAATCATATGAACACCAAAAATAAGACGAAAAGTATTGTTTAGCGGCCCAAGGATGGAAAATTCATGACGTCGCGGTTTTTAAAATTTTTAACTATAGGTGACTGGATGATTTAAACGTATTGGGTCAACTCTGGAATTAAATGTCAGTGTATGTGGAAGTTTTTTGTTATATTTTCCTATTTTTTGTTATTCGGTAGGAGAAAAACAGTTTTGTGTCACACATGCAAGAAACGCTTTAGCAACCCTTAACTAACAGCTGCCCTTGTGACATAATATACCACCAATGAGTAGCCAGTATTTTTTAAGATAAATATCCAGTCATGGAAGCTGGACAAAAATGAATGAAGCCCTTTTAAAATGTTTATCATATGTCCATAATATAATGTTTTTCAAATAGGTATGATATAGAAAGGATTACAAATGAATGTAACCAATACAAAAAACTTATCGTAGATCTATGGTGAATGGAAATTTTCGTTCTTAAAAACTAAATGGTAAGTCCATGGTGATTGGTACTTCAACTAATAAATCAATCCACCTTGAAAATTTCATTGTACGCCCATGATATAGAAATTTTCACAAATAAATGAACCCCTTTTGATTATTTTCTGCTACGCTCAGACTAAATTGGCATTTTTAAGAATAAAATATTTCCCTTTGTACGTCCTCTCGCCAAAAATCACACAACAAAAACGGAGAAGTTTTCAGTCAAGCAATGGACAGTTTACACAGATCAAACTTTTCACCTTTGTATTGTATAATCTTAATTTAGATTCTCGACAACCAAAAGTTTTAGTCTGAAAAGCTGCTGATTTGACTAGTGATTTGATCCCATTTGGAGATATTCTATTGCAAGACTAGATTATTCACCGGAAGAAGCTGAGCAAATTATCCTCTAGAATATCACCCAATAAAGGAAGAAGAAGAACCAACCCATCTCACACGAATCGGTTAAGCGGTGGAAGGTGACGGTTACATTGTGATAGATGTCGTTTACGCCACCAACCCCTACCACACTCATCGCAAGCAAGAATGTTATAAGTTGAAAAATGTTGTGGTTGGAATGTAGGGCTGGGAAAAATAATTTGATGAAGGAAGTTTTTTATTTTCCTCTGCTTCGTCCTTCATGCATCTATCATCCGTTTTAAAAAAGACCGCTATTTTTCAAAAGTTATCCGAGAAACAATAATTCCAAAGCCATCTCTTCTAAAATCTATTCATAACATTGAAATTACTCGTAAATTGCTCGTAATTGTTGATTTCTCATTAAGAACCAGTTTTTACTGTTCTTGGCTAGACACTTATCATCATAAATGACTAATGACTATATAATTAAATAGCCATTGACTAGTTAATCTACGAAAAACTCAAACAAACCATTAAGGCTAATGTTACATTAACATTTTTATTAAACATTGCGAAGGGCCTTATGATTTATTAGTACTACAGGGATTGCATGCTCTACTAATATTCATCAATTATTGTAGAGTCTGCAATTTGTAAGTAACACAAAAGCTTCCATTGATTTTCAAAATAAACACATATTTAGTACGGGGTATATGAAGAAAATAATCTAAATCCTAAGACTTAATCGATTAACATACAAAGAAGTGTTCTTCCGGCATAATGAAGCATAATAAAGCTAACTAAGTCAACTAGATGGTCTTGTATCATGATGCGCCATAATCTTCGTAACAGACTTCATAACTGTTTGTCGCCTATCGAATAAACCAAAAAGTAGAAAAATATGACAAAAAATCTTTGACATACAATGTAGTGAAGAAATTCACGTGAAGCGTCAAAGTAGTCAAGTGACAGATAGTAAAAAACTCCAACAATCGTGGCGTTAAGAATATTTCCGCCCTTGGGCTGCAAAACAATACTTGGTGCTCTATTTTTGGTGTATATATAATTGTTTACCTGTAAGGTGGTATATGAAATATTCCGAAAACCTATTTTGTTTACCTTGAATAATACAAACTTCTTAAAAATGACATGTGTCAGAGAATGGCGACGAGGACGAGGACCATCTACCACAGTCGTGAATGGAAACAGAGGTTTGCGGCCGATTGTTTTTCATAACGTTAAGCTCACACCTACTGATTTTTGTCCTGTGAGGCTAATATGAGTACATCCATTATAATTATATTAAGGAGATTTTGGTATAAGATGACTAGTGATTAAATTGTATACTTTGACTGACGTACTATCTCCTTTTTCTATATCCTTCAATTGTCATCGACACAAATGAATAGTCTCTTAGATGAGAGACTGGATATTGTAGATATCCATGGACACAGATTGAACAACTATATGAATGATGCCATTCATATATAACAGCCGAAATTCACATGATTTCACAGTGAAAATATTATTCACTCCATGTAAATAATAAACAGTCACCGTGAAACAACAATCTAGCAACACGTAGGTCCCTGTTTTAAAAAGAAAAGGTTCTCTTTTGTATCTATCTTTGCATATTGGGGTGACTTATGTTACCACTTCTTTTCCTCCAATTTTTGTTTTCAGGAGAGTGTCTGAGAATAAATTCAACTCACCTACCAGATTGTTTTGAAATTATTCTGTTTGTTTGTTCATAGATAAAAATACTGAAAGAAGATGTTCACCTTCAACATCGAACTCACTGTTATAGCTATTTGTTAGTAGTCTAATTTTGATATCCTATTGATTGCCAGTCAGTTTTTATGACATCAGCAATAAGTACTTGAAAAATATTTTGTGGTTGTTATTAGACTTATATATTATAACATCTCACTATTACTGCATATACAGGGTTGGGATGAAGTATGGAACCAAGTGAACATTCAAAACGAACACGATGATATTTATGATTCAATTAACAATAAGAGTGAGATTCTGAGATTTCTATACATTGGGCAGGACAGCAATGTGTGTTCGGGAGTTTCCGTACTGAAGAAGTTACAGATTGAGAAAATAACAGTATCGATTTTATGAGAAGTGTTAATCATGTATATAATATATAGTTTTTTTATGTTAGATGTTCTGCGCTGTGAAGGGATTGTATTCTTTAGGTAATTGGAGTTATTAACAAAATTTCTTTGTGGCACGTGTTTATAGAGAATAATAATTGGGATGCTGTTTAGATCTTTCTTAAAGTTTATCTGAACATAGCTAGACATAACTTTGTGTTTTGTATAGGGTTAGGGTTTTTATTTTTTATGCTACTTCAAAATTTATGTTTTGTTATATCTTACTATCTTACACAAGCTCGCTTCCGTACTGACTATATATATGTTCGGCTGTTGAGCTCAGTGCAATGGAGTTCAAGTAAATGCAAAGTTTTCGCTAACTCAATTTGTTGATTCGGTGATTAACACCAGGTCATCTGCATAGAACAGCATATAATGAATGTTTGCTCCGTTATCAAGTATCACACCTTCAGCACCATGTTCTTTAAAATAAAGATATTTGGAATATTGATGGACTTAAGCTGTTCCCCTGCAGGACGCACTGAGTTATGTTAATTCGGTCTGATTTGTTTTCATTCTGTTCAATCAAAAGTGAGGCTGACTCGTATAATAGTTTTGTAATTCTAACCCCCCTGCTGAATAACTTTCAAACATTTTTTTGACGAAAGACGTAGGTAATTATTCACATTCTTTTTTCTCTTATTATTTTGGGAATCAAAATCAAAATATTGTTTTTTATTTTTTATTTCGGCGTTTCGGTAGCGTTCCAGCTACCGTTGTCAAGATTACCTAGTGATAAAATTAATAAAATAATTTTTGGTCCCTATCTGACACAACGAAAAAATATGACAACTAGACAATCAATAATATTTTGAAGTTTAAAACTACAAAACTTTGTTGTCAAATTTTATTAAGGTCCATTCATAGTAGATCCCACCTCTGGTAAAATGTGAAATAAAATCTTTTATTTTATGACATTCTAACGATATGATAGTCTACTAGAAATCAAAAATATAGAGAAAGGCTCATTGTTAATACCCCATAATAATAACAATAATATTAATAATTCAGCTAACATAACTTTCAAAAACTCGACAATACCGTATGTTAGGGGTTTGTCAGAAAGAATTAAGAAAATTGGTAATCAATTTAATATTCGAACCAGCTTCAAATCTAACAATACTTTGAGATCTATCTCAACAAAAACGAAATCAAAAAATGAAGAACAATCTTCAAAAAATTGCATATATCAGATATCTTGTGAATGCGACAAATTCTATTTAGGTGAAACATCTAGACCATTAAAAGTCCGAATAAGTGAACATAAAAAATACATCAAAGATAGGGAGTTCTTTAAGTCAGGAATTTGTAAACATGCTTGGGAAGAGGGGCATAAAATTCAATGGGATTCGACAAAAATAATATTGAAAGAGCCCAATAATAAAAGACGAAAAATCAAAGAAAGTGCTTTGATACAACTAAATGCAGATAAATGTGTAGCTAGTATTTCAGCCGAATGTAGTCAAATTTGGTTACTAATGTTAGAAAGAGAAATTTCCAATAATCAATTACCTGCGTTATCAGGATAGCATCATAAGTTTTTATACAGGTTTTCTTATGATTTATCATTGGATTAGTTGTTAATCGATACACACTTCAATACACAAAATCACCAAACTGAGTAATACATGTTTTGAAAACAAAAATGATCATACACAAAAAAGTAACAACAAACGAGTTTTATTAACAACATTTCCAAAATAAGCTAAAAAAAAGCGATATCCCAATAAAAACCGTTCCTGGAACGTGCACTTCACTGGATTCCATTTCTAGTAGACTATCATATCGTTAGAATGTCATAAAATAAAATATTTTATTTCACATTTTTCCAGAGGTGTGATCTACTATGAATGGACCTTAATAAAATTTGACAACAAAGTTTTGTAGTCTTGAACTTCAAAATATTATTGATTCTCTAGTTGTCATATTTTTCCGTTGTGTCAGATAGGGACCAAAAATTATTTTATCATTTTTATTACTGGTTAATCTTGACAACGGTAGCTGGAACGCCACCGAAACGTCAAAATAAAAAATAAAAAACAATATTATGGTTTGATTCCAAAAATAATAAGAGAAAAAGAAAAAGTAATGCCACAAGGAACTTACAGAAGATAATTATTCACAATTGACAATAATACAAAAATTTTTTCTTCACAGCTGCGATTTTCACAAAATCCTGCTTGGCATCCAGGTAGTAATTCATCTTGACGATAATAGTTTTATAATATCCCTCGTGTAAATTATATCAGATTTTGAAATTATTATTTTATTTGTTTCCGTATTAAAAGTAAATCTATATTTACAAAATCAGCATATTGCGTGCACGAGCTTGCTCAAAAATATGACCTAACTAAAATTTCGAAATATGTGTTAACACTTAAATCTACTTTTTAGGAAACATGAGCAAATAGTAGTTCTTTAGTACCAAAAACGAGTTTTTTTCTGTTAATTGACTTACGGTTTCATCATATGACAAAAGAATAAATATAAGTTATTCACTTAACCTTGAAGCTAGAAAATTGTACAGTATTCATGAGATACGAGGATCAATCATTATTTATATAAATATTTGACTATGTATTTATCAATATTTAGATTGAAATATCTAGGTTTAAGTACTACAAGCAAAATTGATACTACAGTCACAGTTTTTATACAGTGTGTACTTTCGCCATGACCTGTTAATTTAATTAATTTTCAACTACTTCTCACAGATAAAAAAAATCATCAACTTGTTGACCTACATTACCATAAAGATTCAGCGTTCCTACTGAGTATGTTTCATAAATTACTAATTCACAGAATCCTTCCTTAATGTAAATCATTTGAGTGTAATGCATCACTATAGCAATTAGATGTTCAGAATTCCCAGAGAATGATTGTTTTTACACCATTTCAACATTTTGGACTGTTATTTCATACACAAAAACAGTTTCAATATGTAGCACTATACGAAAAACTATGAAAACTTTGAAAAATCCGAACGTCTGTTAGAAATTAGTTCACAAATAACGCATACATTTTTGAAGGGAAAGGGTACTTGCAAAGATGTTTGGGAAGAGGGGCATCATATTCAATCGGATTTAGCGCACATAATATTGAAAATGCCCAATAGTAAAAGACGAAAAATCAAAGAAAGAGCTTCAATACAGTGCGGATACAGTGCGGATAAATGTATAGTTAGTATTTCAGCCGATTGTGATCAATGTTAGGAAGATGCATTTTCAATAATCAAATACTTGTCTTGCGTTGTGAGGATAGTTTTTATTCAGGTTTTCGTATGATTCATCATTGGAATCAATCTACACTTCAATACATCAGTACAGAAGATCACTAATTTAGACATATTTTGAAACAAATATAATCACAAAAAAAGTATTGCTAAACGCGTTTTAATCCCAACATTTCCAAAATAAGCAAAAAAGCGCTATCCTCACTAAACCGCCCGAATATTGTTAAAATGTCATACAAAAAAAAAACATTTTATTCCACATTTTATCAAGAATATAATCTACTATGAATGGACCTTGGAAATTTGACAAAAAATTTGTTGCAGTCTTATTAATTGTCCACTAGTCGAATTATTTTTTGTACAGTTGTTCTATTCTACTGTATTGTGTCAATGACCAGCGCTGTTGAGACACGTTAATTTTAATTACAATAATCCTTTCTAGTCTTTGTACAATAACGTGTAGGTACTTACATGATCGTCACAAAAAGGTTATTAAGGGCATGTGAAACTTACCTGAAAAAAAAAGATTCAAATTAATAATGGAAACTAAATAATTCAGAACAATGAGCTTCATATAAATAGTTAACATATAAATATGTTTTGCTGTGGAAATGCAATAATATAGTTATTTTTCTACTTCCGTCACTAAAACCGCATCTAAAACACGGATTTGATATTCGCAAAACATCACTTTAAACACTAGTGCTAGAAGTGCGAAGAGTTACATCTCGTTTATCTTTTGCTTTTTAAACGTCACATCAAGTGTATCTTCCGTAATTTATATTCAATATTTCGTGATAATTTTGTGGTTCTGCGTCAGTTGATTTTTCAATGACACGTCAGTCATTGTAAGTCATATTATATAATATAGTAGTAAAGTATAGCAAAGTAGTATAATAAGTAATTGACAGCCATCAAGAGGAACATAAACATACAATATGTCCCCCTAAGCTGGAATCACATGGAAAACCTTCCCCATAAAAAGTTTTGCATTATCTAAAACCTAGAATGCAGTCATCAAATATCAAAATTTTTGGTCGTTAAATTTGACAATATCGAAAAATGTTACTGACAAAATTAAAAACTACGGTCAAACATGTGATTACATTCATTTAAATTTAAATTTCAGATTATTTTATTTTTCACAAATGTTTCTATTTTGAAAAAATATTTATCTCTTGTGATTACGAAGCACATAAAAATCTAAGTTTTCCCTATTTTTTCATAATTTTGCATTTAAAAAGTGCATATCCATTTATTTTGCAAATAATAAAATACATTCAAACACTAAGTAATCAAATTAACATCATATTAATATTAAAAACAAACAAATTCAATTTTTACATATACTAATGCTTCGACATATCCAACATTTTTTAGTAACATTTTTCGATATTCTCAAATTTAAAGGTATTTCACTCTTTGGTAAAACTCTTATTTTTTTAAAACCTCGTATACGACTGAAAAATTTGATATTTGATGACTGTATTGTAGGTTTTAGATAATGCAGAACTGTTTATAAGGAGAAACTTTTTTTTCCAAAATTAATAATAACAGAGTTTTCCATGTGATTTCAACTTATGGAGACATATTGTATATAATGTCAGCGCTTCCAAGGCTTTAATTCAATAAGCTTGGACCAATAACAATATACATAAGTGTTCTGAATTAAAAAAGTGCATATTAAGTATTAACCTTCATTTAGGCTACCTAAAAATATGTCTATCACTCATGAAATAATATCTATATCTATTGAATAGTGACAGGAGGGGGTTGCCTGAAAGATATGTAGAGAAATAGCTTCAACTTTCGAAATTGTAACCCATTTAATAGTATTGGGAGAAAATAGAATGCAATTGAACATCATTCGAATATTATTTTGCAAGGATGGAAACCAAAATTTGGGAGAACATAGGATACAGATCGATTAATTTTGGAATAAAACGTGAAAAGAGTAAGAAATATCTGAAGATTATAAAGTATAGTTTTTTTTATCATTTTTAGTAGTTAATTTCACAAAAATGCATTGACATCACTCAAGTGTAACATGCTGTTACACACTACATCATTTAATTTAAAACGTTTTATTTACCTTAAATGGATCATAATTCTAATACGTCTTCTAAATCTTAAATTGATAATATATTACTTAGAATGTTTTCCAATTTATTTAAATGGTATGATCATTTGAATTCCTTAGTTGATAAATAAACACAGGAATTGCCAACAATTTCTAACACTCGTTTTAAATGAAATTATACACGAAACTTACTTTACTCATGATTAGCAATCACTCTGTATACCAGTAAGTATGTAAAGGTTACAACATTATTTACTTAAAGTAAAAGTTTTACAATTGTTGGTATTTCTCAAACGAAAGCGATGTTTGTCAACTTTGAACCGCGAACGGAAGATTACCTATTTTATTGCCAATATCCATAAATTGTGCACATAAATGTACCTACGTGGTCTACATAGGAGAAAGTTTTGTAGGCATTTCCATCTATTAACTGCTAATTATCGACGACGTGAACGTGGATAATTTTCTTTTAATGATCGAACTGTAATTCTTCAGGAAGTATTGTTAAATATTTGAATAATAGAAATTAATGATTAGGAACAATAGTTATCTAATTCAGTTGTTTAATGTGAAGCCATGTTCAAAAAATAAGGTATGATGGATATGCACAATTTGGGAGAAAGAAAAATTAGATGTAATTCCAAAACAGCTTTTTGCATCAAGGAAGTTGTTAAGTTCTAGATGAGACAAAAATTGTCTGGTTATTTTTTTGGTGATAATAATAAAAAACCAACCAACCATCGTTGCGTATTCCAAATAGAGTGACAAGCAATTTTCAGCGAAAATATACTGGGGTGTCACTCCAAAATAGAAAGTGAGGGGAGGCCAAAGTACTGTCAAGTGAAATTAAGTTTCTGATACGTCATTTGAAAAGAATTTTGAAGTTTTCACAGCATTGGATTATCTTTTATACTAATCGAGATATCGCTTGTAAACGATAACTTGGTACATGGTGTGCATACGAATAATTTTAATACTATTAATTTTAATAAAGAAACAATGGCGTATTTTTCCTTGAACATTGTCTAATTAATACTTATATTAAGTGGTAAAGTGTGGTAAACATAAAAACAATACATTACTTACATAATTTTTCTACCATAATTTTACTTCTATGAAACCATTAGTATTATGAGTTTGGAAAAAATTATTTGGGTTAATATAATTTTGTAATGAATTATTATTATAATTCATCTCCACGTTTATCTTATCACTTATACAACAAAATACGAAAAAACTTCGAACTGAATTTCTAGAATATGAAAAAGTAGAAACTCAGACACAAGCCATAAATTCAATGTTTTTAACGTGATATTATATTAAGTATAAAGTTTTTTCATACTATTTTATCATATTTAATGATAGACAATGACTGACGTGTCATTGGAAAATCAAATGACACAGTGTGACGTCTTGTTAATATCAAACCCATGTTTTAGTGGCGGAAGTAGAAAAACAAAGTATTGTATATCAAACATGGGTATCGACGAATTTGAAATGAGAAATAATTCATGGTTAAACAAAGCGAGTGTTGAAATGGTCAAAAGTTTACGAATAAATCAAAACTATACACTGAAGTGAAAAATGGAACAAAGTAAAAGAAGGAATTCCACGATATTCACAAAGTGTGTATAGATCAATCAAAAATTAATTTTTCCCACTTCCATAACTGAAAACGCATGTAAAGTGGAAGAATTCACGCCTCGTTTATCTTTGCAGTCAATATTTTTGAAAATACGTTGGATTGAATTTTTTTTTATAATTTCATATGATATAGGTACCGGTAATAACACTAATAAACAGTTGTAAATAAAATTTTGTACGTTGCACAACGGCCTCGTTGTGCAAACTTCACATGCGTGCGTTAATAATGTCCATATCTCACTAATTACGTAAATATCTATTGTAAAACTAGTGCGCAAAGCGTCATTTCTCCCACGTGCGCAAAAGTTTGAGTAAATCTAGCGAGTGGGGGAAGTGATTTGCGTACAAGTTGTACACAATATTTTTCGCACAACCACATTTTCTAATGAAAGAAATACAGTAATTTATAAAGGTATTTTATTTAAACTTCAAACGGAAAGAACTTACAATATAAAAATAGGGAGAAAAATCAGTTGAGTGTATGTTTAATTGTAAAATTTGAACAATTTTCTATTGAAACCTGAGGTAACAAATTTTCGGTTACAGTTCGAGCCTTTTCGATAATATCTGGAGGAGTATTTTCAATGTCCGAATTGAACAACTCAAAAGATAAATTATTTTGATCTTGGGTCATAATTCCTAAAGCGAGGCTTAATAGGTGAATATTTTTCAATAATTAATAAATTGAAATGGATAATGAAATAAATAGTTTTTTCCACGACTGAATAATAACGCACAAATTATTTTTACATATTTAGCTGCATAATGATATAAATTCTTCACACCAGTGAATAATAAAAAAAATCACTCTCGTTAGCCAATCACATTCTATTATCATCAGAATTCACGCTAACATGGATTAAAATGAATGAATCAAATCGTCTCCTTTGAAACGTCAAATATCTAAGAACGCAAATCGCTTCTGACAGCGCGTCGTTTGAAACGTCAAAATAATTATAAAATCATAATTTTACATATTATAGGAGAAAAAAATGGACAACATTAGCGATAGTGAATATGTACGCCTCCCGGAATCAATTTCATTTATAAATGTAAGGGTTCCGATTGAAAATATGAGTTACGTTACATATATATTTGCTCTTTACATTCTTATAAACAAATGTGCTCTATAGCCTAGTGGTAGAGTCGGGGTTCAATCCTCATTGGAACTTCTTTTTTAAATAGTGAAGAAAGTACAGTCTTTTACTTGGTTAGATTGGCTTAATTTGATTTACCTATGTAATATCTAAATTTGAAGCGATCTATTTGAAAAGTGACATTTTTGTCATTTTGTTTATTAAAAAAAATTTAGGGTGCGGTCAAGGATTGAACCTGCGTACTCTTCGTCAGAAGTCCGATGTTGTACCAACTAATCCTAATCACCTGTTATAATAGTAGGAAAATGTAATCATCTTGAAGAGTATTCATGATAAGTATGTATGAAGTATGATGAACAATAATAATTTCACTTTCAATTCCTTTAATTATCCAACCAATTAATAATTGTAATAACCTACCTATATCATATAGTTAAACTACTTGATATTTTGTCACTATTGATAGATATTGAAAATTTTGAAATCGATTATGCTGACTTTATTTGTAACATTTTATGTATTAATATGCCAGATGTTGATTACACATTATTTGGTGGAATTATCACGTGATCGTAGGAAAAATACTGTACATTACTCGTGCGAAAGTGATTTTTCACACTAGTGTGATTGTCGCACTCGGCTTATGCCTTGTGCTACAATATTTCCCACTCGTGTGAAAAATGTCACTTTCCGCACCTTATGTAATATACTATTTTAACACAATAGTAGAAAAATATCTATATTTATTGGAAAACTGTAATTATCGCAGTGAATATCTCGATCTTTGTAGTGAAAAATTTGCGCTTTGTGCTCTAAAACCCTTCCGGCCTTTATTGATTCTAAGAAATACATTTATGAGAATAAGGCCACTGTGTTTGACTTTTTCAACTTTTCTGGTTCTTCTTCTGTTTGAATATTCACTTCTGCAGTTTGCCAATTTTTATCTCTTCAGTAATAAAAACTATTTGAAATGTTTGTATTGACTGGATAGTCACGTATTTGTATTATCGATTTGTATTGTAGCTTTTCAAATAATGATGATACTAACAGACGCCATTAAACAGATGGGCGGTTGATGTTCTTGGTATTAGATTACAGATTATAATAAATGGGAAATTGAAACTCGATATTCCCTGTTCTGTTTTCTATAACACAATTTATTTCGTATCGGTTACAATATTAAAAAAAAGTCATGCCGTTAGTGAATACCATTATTTTATGGTATTTACGATAATACTGATATATTATCAGCCATGTTTCATTCTATTCATGAACAAAACGAAAAATTGAAATTATACATTTCAGCGAAAGAAATGAAGAAAAATAGTGGAAAAAGGG